>VMDR010003845.1:0-55234 GCA_007922815.1 Macrotus californicus | reverse complement strand
CACACACGTGTGGGTAGTTATATACACAGAAAACAAACAAACCTAGGACAATATACATCAAAATGTTAAACGTTGGTTATTCCAGGTTGTATCCTCATAGATAGTTTTTATTTTGCTTTCTATCTCTATTCTTAATTTGCCTACAATGAACAATCAACAAGTAATCATAAAAGGTTTGCCTCAGTGACTCTCTTGGATGATTTTACAGGTAGACAGACTGACCCTGGGGTTTCATCAACCCCTCCCTGCCGTGAGAATATGAGAGGCCCAAAGGTGGTCTGGAATAGGTGATGAGACCATGCCAGGTCACAGGCGGCTGACTGGAAGCTGGAATGGCAGGAAGCTGGCCATGGCAGTAGACTCTGCTGTGTCTGGATAGCAGTATACAGTTCTGACTGCAAGCACTGCTAATTTTCTCCTTTCTGCCTTTTTTTTCCCCCAAAGTCAACAGCAGCACTATCAGGTGACTGCACCTGAGCTGGGAGGTGAGAACCCCTCCACACCCAGAGACGCCCAGGTCAGCTCTGATAACCCTCCTCCACCTGCCAGCTTAATTTCCTCTCCTTCTCCAGTCCAGGCTCAACTCAATCGGGGGTGAACCCGGGCTGGGAGCAGATCACTTTACTCTCCATGATTTCATTGTCTGCATTTCCCTCTCGCCCTGGAGGCCAGCTCACTTTTCCTCTGTAAATTATTTACATACAAAAACTCAGAAAAGATCCTTGATCTTCTCCTCCCAGTTCCTCCAGGGTCTTGCCTCCAGCATCTTAACTCTCTCCCTCTGTTGTCTTCCTGGACTCTTCCCTAGTTCTGGGTTGGTCTGTCAGCTGCACTCAGGGCTGGAGTTTGGGATGTGAGGAACTGGGTCAGAGGCATCAGTTCCCGAAGATCCAGACCCTTGGGCTATTTAGCAATATCAAGGCTTCTCTCGGCCTCCACAGTGCTGCTGAGCTGTTCCCTCAAAGAGACCTCTTTCCCACCTAGCCTTCTTCTCATACATGCCAATGGGCATCCCCGTACATGTGTACAGAGAGAGGGGAATGTATCACACCCAGAAATGACATGCACACAGTCATGCATACATGCCTGTTCCACAAACACATCCTGAGACACAGACACCAGCATGTGTTCTCCTTGGCATCTGTGCCCGTAAGTACAGACACACAGACAACAGATGGGCATTCATCCAGGCATCCAAACATACATACAACATGCAGACACACACAGATACAACTGTGGACCCTCACACACGCAGAGGTCAATACTTGCACACATACTCAGTCACATGACACGGACTCAAGCACACATAAATCTACTGCAGGCAGTGAAAAGGGCTGACAGGTCATCTGTGGCTGGACGGAGACCGCACCGCCCACCTTGACACTGGGGTTGCTTTGTTTTATAGGAAGCTTTGGTAGAAAGTTGGCTGGAGTTTGGTAATGAGTTCAGCCCTCCTCTGTCTCTGGCCCCCCAGCCAACTTCCTCCTCCCGGTCACCCCGTCTTTCATCCACAGCCGGGCCTGGCCGAAGGGAATGCTAATCGCCATGACAGGAGTGTTTCCACCAGTTCACATCCCTGCTCACCTCCCCCGAAAGCCATTCTAGACTCTGCCAAGCAGCAGAGGCAGCCTGCTGCGCGGGCCCTTGTGAGGGGGGAAGGAACGAGCGAGAGGGCAGTTCGAGTGTGAAAAGAACCCGTCGCTAAGTGACTCCCCATTCCAACAGCCACACACAAGATGCACATAATTGCTTTTAGCACAGTGGGATGGATAGAGATACAAAAGGTCAAATCAAGGATTTGTCCCATAATATCTTTGCTAAGCAGCAGCGTCAGACATTGGAAAAGCATATTCATGAACTGAGTTGCCAGAGTGTGAGGCAGGCTTTTCAGAGGCTGCTGTGTGTTCCCTCTTTGAGGTGTGCCTGCCGTGGTGATTGGATTCACACGGAGCAAGTGACTTCTCAATGCTCAACAAAGCTCTGTCTGTGAATTGGACTAAATAGACTACTTGGCAGGCAGCTGAGATAACTATGCTAAGTGAATGTCATTGCTGCTCCCACTTTCCTTATGCCCAAGCCTACTGGAAAATGCAGGATAAAGGCCAAATGCTGAGAGTGGCATTCAAGGCCTCCCACCATCTGATCCAAATCTCTCTCTCTAGGCACTCCCCAGCATGAATGCAGATGTCCACCCCACTGGGCCCTTCACTGGTCTGTACGCATCATGAGACTCACTCCTTTGGGGTCCTTCCTTGCTCACGGTGTCCCCCAGAGCACAGTGTCTGTCCTCCCTTATCCATTCAAATCCTACCTGTTATGCCAGCTTGACTCAAGTCCTGGTTCTACCAGTCCTGTCCTTGTTCCCCTACATACAAGTGGCCATACCCTTCTTTGAAGGAGGGGGGCGGCAGGATATCAAAGGAAGAAGGCAAGTCTGGATGCTGTGACCGGACTTAAATATTAATGTGCTCACTCAGGCTGGTGTCTATGGGATGGGGGAGGGAGCAGGAGGAGAGTGTAGTTTGGAGGCTCTCTTATCCAGGAGAGGGAGGTAGATGATTTGAGCCAGGGGGATGGCAGTAGAAATGGTGAGCAAAGGTTAGATTCTGTTACATTTGGAGGTACATCTGAAAGGAATTGTCCAAGGACTGGTTGTGGAGTATTAAAAAAAGTTAAAGGTGACCAGAAGGTCACCTTTTTTCGGCCTAAGCATTTACTGATAGAAAAGAACAAATTTGGATGGTGGCTATGAACAGTTTAGTTCTTTCTGGACGTATTTAAGGTGCCTATTAGGCTTCCACGTAGAGATGTCAGGACTGAGAAGGACAAGCAGTAAGACACCAGAAGGGAAAGCATTTCAGGGAGGAAAGCATGATCAGCCATGTCAGACAGCATGACCGGCCAATAGGCTGAGAAGACAAGACTAAAACTGACCATGACATTTAGCTGTCTGGAGGCCTTTGGTGGCCTTGGCGAGAGTGGTTTCATGAAATAGTGGAGGTGACAATCTGACTTGGGGTGGTTTCAAGAGGGAATAGTGAACTTTTGAGAAAATTGGCAATAAAGGAAAGCAGATCCATGGGGTAGAGTAGTGGAATCAAAAAAGGATTTTTTTCCATTGGGAAAAAAAGTGCCATCTTCAAACCAAATTTGCCCACACCCTGTACTCCCTTCTATTCCTCTCACCTAGAGACAGGGGGGGGCTTCAGGGCTTGGCACGATGAGGTGCCCTGTTGAGCGCTCAGTGACGAAAGAAGTCCCCTTCCAAGTTTCTCCGAAAACCAGGGTGACTCTTACTTTAAAGGCCAGTCCTGTGGCTCTGGCCACGCCAACCTCTCTCCTGCTTGACATCATGGCCAATTTATCACTCTTCCTTCCAAATTTCTCTCCTAAACCCATGAAGGAAAGGAGATGTTTTTCAGAAGAGTCCTATATTCTCCAGTATGTAATACTGGCAAGTCACAGAGTTCTTTCTAGCAACTTAGATATAACAGATCATTAAAATTTTAATGTTCTTTTCCATAGGGAAAAGGTATCTGGCATAGCAACGGCAGAGATGTTGAGTGCATTTTCAGTTTTCGGAAAACACACCGTGGGTCAGGGCACACAATTTCATTAGCTATCGTGTGGCCAGAGCTACTGCCAGGGGTCTGTCATGCCTCCATTATCACCAACCCCCTCAGGTTTAATCGCCTTCAGGGCTGTTTGCAACTATGTTTTCCCATTTCAAATCACCTTCGGCTAAAATTAAGCCTATGACTTACACTTTGGGATGTAAATATGCAACATTCGCCAGCAGTGTATTATACTGGTTAAAGTGTTTCTGTGCAATGAGAGGGGAAAGTAAAATAAAAGTATCCAACTTAGTGTGAGACCTTGAGAACTACCGGCTTTTTAATTTTCTTAAAGGTCATCTCTGGTAGGGAAATACCCGGGAGGGCCATCGTCTTTCATCGGCTGTATGGCTGGAACCCTGTCAACCTCACACCAGCGTTGGTGAAAAGGTCAGCTGCCCCTCTCAAGGTGACAAGCCTTTTTGAAATGGCAAGTCGGGGTTGGCTCGTGGGTTCCCCGTGGTCTCTGGCTTCACAGAGAGCTGCCAGTCAGAATTGCACAATGGTTGTGAATGGCGCCTCCTGGCATGCCTAGCGCACCACCCACACAACCGTGGGCAGCAACCCTGCTTCGGGAAGCTTACACGGGGAGAAGAAGAGAACGGTAGAGAGCAAATGCTTGGAGTTTCTTCCTTGACAATGGCCCTGCCTTTACCGCCGAGTCCCTTTCTGCTCCACTCAAGGGGAAGGGCTGAGGGCACTCGATGTGCCACTACCATCGTGCTGGTCAAAAATATCCTACATGTGATATTGGCTGCCAGGGCGCAACCACGGTGCACGAAGGGACCCACAGCCCAACTGCGGGATCGCGCTGCTTCTGTGCACTTAGAAAAACGGCTCCCAGGTCTCCATTCAGAAAGCAGCAGACTCTCATGACAGAGAGAACCTGTGTCCTGCACACTGCCAGCGGAGGCCGAACCAGCAGCTCCCACGGCTGAGGACGTGCCACCCCACCGAGGCGTTCAGGAGCCCTTCCTCTCTCCTGCCCTCTCCTCCTTCACAGTCTCCTCGGGTGCTCCTGTACTTCTTCCCTGTCCTCGGAACGCTGGCTCCACCACTGAACGCACTCATCCCTTGAGGTCCCTGAGAGGTTTGGGTCTCTCAGGGGGGAATTAAAAGGTAATAACAACCTTTTTGTTGTTGATATCAGTTATATCTTACCCAAGACTCTAATTAGGGACTGAATTGTCCATAATTTGTGTCTCCTGCAAATTCTTACATTGAAACTCTAATCCCCAATGTGATGGTATTTGACCGGTGTGGTTGACCTTTGAACGATGTGGGGGCGAGGGGTGCTGACCCCCCAGTGGAAAAATCTGTGTATAACTTTTGACTCCTCCCCAAACTTAACTATAGACATCCCTGAGTCTCAGTTTTAGCCTCTTCCACCCACCCGGGCCCCTGCACACCCCGAGTGTGACCCAGAATTTCCACTTTATAGAGAGAATTACCTTTAGTCAGTTCTCAGAAGACCGAACCCTACCACTTAAATGTGACTCTGGTGAAATAAAGGAGAGGCGCTGCCTTGTTTGTCCCAGCTTCCCCCTCAGTGGCCTCTGACCTGAGGAGCTCCCAGTCACTGAGCTGATCCTTGCTCCAGAGTTCTGGCTTCTCTTTGACACTTCCCCAGCCAGTGCCATGCCCTCCCTCCTTCCTCCCAGGTCCTCGATCCCCAGGTTGTAGAGCCTTTACAGAATCTTCTCTGGGCCAATCTAACCTCCAACAAGCAGCCTCTTTTGCTGCTTTCTCTTTCTGACAAGACTGATTTATCTTGATGTGTCGACCTTTGGGATGCTGCGGCCGGCCGTGCTGACCTCTTTGGGAAGCTGGGCTTTTGTGGTGCTCGGAGCCCCCTCTCCCAAAGGCTGTAGCAGCCTATTCTTCATGATGTTTGAGTTTGTTTTTCTAAAAAGGACCTAGGAGGGCAGCCCGTGCTGGGACTAAAGCTGTGGACATCTGTCCTTCCTTAGGAGGTCTTTCTCTCTCCCCACTGCCTACTAGGCAGGAGCCAGGGGCTGGGGTGGGGGAGAGAAGGTGGAAACCTCAACCACCATCACATCAGTTAGGTTATAGTTCTTTAGACACTGGACACACTGACAAAAGAGCTGAGACGTTATGCATCATATCATGTGTATTATATTATAATCATGAATCACATCATTTTGGATTCGTTTGCTAGAACTGCCCTAACAAAATACCACAGACTGGGTGTCTTAAACCAGAGAAACCTGTTTTCTCACAATTCTGGTAAGTCCAAGATCAAGATGCCAACAGAGTCGCTTTCCTCTGTCCTTGGCTTGCAGATGGCCACCCTCTTGCTGTCTCTTCACACGGCCCTCCCTCTGCATGCACTCCTGGGGTCGTGTGCCCAAGTATACTCTTCACAGGAGGACACTAGTCACCCCAATAGCCTCACCGTACCTCAATTACCTCCTAAAGGCCCTACCTCCAAATACAGCCACATTCTGAGGTACTTGGGGTTGGCCTTCAATCCATGGATTTTGAAGGGACATACTGCCTCCATAATGACATTATTCCCCAATCCCTGCATCAACTTGCACTGATGCTACACAAAACAGAACTGTCTCAAATTGCAGTGTAGGAGATTTCAGCTGGAGGTAAGAAAGGTTCAAGGATACCCCAAGTTGAGATCCTGGGGTGAAATCGATTGGGGGTGAGGAAGCAGAGAGAAAGATGAAGGCAGGCATCCTAGAAAACATACATTCCCATCCACTGGGGACCATTTCCAGAAGTGAGACGTTAAGCTGAATGATTTTTTAACATCAGTTACTGCAGCAACATTAATTCGCCCGATCATTCATTTAGCAGACATTCACTAAGTCCTCACCATGCGACAGACCCCAGTAACCCAGAGGTGAAGCAGGGAGTGTTCTTGCCCCCAAGGAGGGCGGGTGCTTGTTGATATCTAAGCCTAGGGTGGGATGGGAGGAGCTCTGTCTCCATTAATTCATTTCCCATCTCCTTGACTGTTAGTGAAACCACAGATGTGTGTACGGGCTGTACATTTCCCTGCTGGCACTCAGCAGTCCCCACACTGCAGGCAAGACCTTGTATTGACAGAAGCTTGACAGAAGTGTGCATAAAGCACAACCTCCCCAGGTTCGGCGCATCTGAAAGACCATGCACCTTGAGTCAGCTCAGGGAAGCTGGAGACATTTCCAAGTCCCACACCTGGGGCAGGCAGGTGGGAGGAGGCATGGCTGGCACCACAGAGAAGTCACCATAGCCACAAGCCATGAGGTTTGGGGTCCAGGAGGCCCTGGCCTGATGCCCTTGCCCCACCGAAGCTCAGTCACAACCTCTCTGGGGAGCCCCCCAGATGCCTCTGGGATCTGCTTGAGAGTGGGTGGCAGCTAGCAGCAGAGGAAAGGCTGCCAGTCCCAGATGCTTTGGCTAGAAAGTGCTAGATGCCTCCATCTGGAAGGTAAGTCTGCCACCCAGTGTCTAAGCAGGAGAGGTGCAGGGGCAAGAATGCCCTTGCTCTTCTGGCTGCGGGTGCTCAGCCTGTGCATATCCTTTGGCTTCCCTCGGTGAAGGCAAACCACTCTGCTTTCAGAGTGTATTTTATTTTTTAGAAAGAGCTAATAGTCATTCTAAGCTAAATGGTTACTGATGAGAATACAAAGAAATAACATAGTTTTTCCTCTGTGGTTTTAACCATCTAAAGTCAGGTGACTATTTTGAAAAAATATATATATATTTTTCAAATAGTGTCTTAAGGGGATTAAAAGTCTCATTATTGGAAAGCCAACAATGTACACCATGGAACTCCACTAAAGTATATTTTTATATAAAATACATCTCCCCCCAAACTGAGGGCTGGTGCTACTTTGTCCATGTAGGCCTGTCTTTTGTAAGAAAGAAGGAATGACCTGTCTGGTTTGTTCTGCTGCTGGGCAGGGAGCTGTCCATATAGTCTGATGGAGCCCAGTCGCCACTCAGCCCTGATCCCTCCGGGCTGAGAGTGAAACCCAGAAACAGGGCCCTGTCAACGAAACTGTTTGTCATTGGGCTTTCTTCAGAGACTTCGGGTCTAGGGGGGACCCTCAGCAGGAGGGCAGCTCCACTTTTGTTTCTCAAAGAAGGTGTGGAGCCCAGTGCCCACACCAGGGAGGCAAAGGGCCTGGAGTTCATCTGAGGACACAGAGGGAAGGGCCAGGAAGTCAGAGCATCAGAGGTTCAGGTATTTGGTCCCTGGGGTCAGCGGTTTCATGGCCTCTGTTTCCCTGGAGAGGAACAGGAGAACCAGAGCCCCGGACTGAGCCTGACTGGGGTGGGAGAGGCTCAGAAGAGCTCTCCCCACACCAGTGAAGCCAGTGCCTGGAGGTCAGGCCGATGGTCCTCAGCAACCCTGAGCTCCCTGTGTCCTAGAAAAGGTCTCTCCTGCAACTCCTACAAAGAACTCCTTGTTCCCCTGCAGCAATAGATAGACCCCTCTCCTAGGATACTCATGGACTTCAACATCACCTGAGCACAAAGGGTCAGTTCAGTTGGAACAAGCTTGAACTAATCTTTTAAAATATGGAACAAGGCCAGGCCAACCCTCACTTGGCCCTGAGTGCTGGCAACTCCAGTATTCTGGAGGTGGGAGAGTCCCAGATAGCAAATACAGAAGGAATAAGATAATTTTTAAAAATCACTAATACTCCAAATTAAATAACAGACTTGGTAAAAATACCAACAGATGCTAAAACCCTCAGATGCAAGGCTAACAGGGAACTCTGTGGACCGACACCACCAAACCTCCTGGTCAATCCTGGCATCGCTAAAAGTGAAACAACCAGAAAGTAGGTGCCTCATAGTAACAGCTCCACTGTGAAGAGCTGGTGCCAAACCTACTGATCTTCAGTCTAGGCCAGGGCCTGAGTAACTCCCGGTTTGCAGGAAAGACAGAGGGTAGAGGACCAGGTTACCTTCCTCCACGAGAAAGCAATCAGACAAATACAGACACAAGGCATTACTCAGAACAAACACCCTGGTTCTTCCTGCTTTACAATAAAGGAGACACAGCTATATGACATGCGTGGAGTTTGAAAAAACCCACTGTAAGAACGATGTCTGAGATAATCGTGAAATTTAAATTTAGATGATACCGAGGAATCATTGTTAATTTTGTGAGGTAAATAATGACATTGTGGAATGCAAAAAGGTTATCAATTAGGAATACCAACTGAAATGCTTCGGGTGAAATGAAATCTAGTATTTGCTTTAAAATACACCAGCAGGATGAAAGGAAGGGGCAGATGAAACAGGACTGGCAGGACGTTGGTAACTGTTGAAGCCAGGCCATGGATACCTGGAGGTTCTTCTTATTCTAGCTTTGAATACACTTAGAAGTTTCCACAATAAAAAATGTACAAACACATACTCTGCTGTGCCCTTAGCTCCCATGCAGATCTCAGTTCACGCCACATGAAGTGAAATTCAGCCTCGGTCTGGGGTCTGGGGGAAACAGGTGGACTTATAGAAGAAGTAAGGAATACCAGTGGGCAAGTCTGGAAGGCCCTTCCTTCGAACATTTTGGACTTGAAAACAACAATGAGGTAACGTTACACACCTGTGAGGACAGTCCACCTCCAGGGCACTGACCACGGCAAACACAGGCGAGGATGTGGGGCAACAGGAGCGCTCACTCGTTGCTGGTGGCACAGCTGCTCTGCATGATCCTATAAGGCTGGATCCGCATCGTAATGTACAGGGGAGGGAAAAAGTAGGTTCACAGTTATAATACAAATAACATGAAATTAATAAATAACAGTACACGCACAAACTGCATGCACTCACCACTGTAAACCTACTTTTGCCCTCCTCTGTATTGTCCAAACCCTTGGGAAGAACAAAAACCAGGAATGAGCCCTAATGTAAGCCTTAGACTCTGGGTGACAACGATGGGTTGATGAGGCGGAGCCAGTGCTAACAACCCTACCACTGTGGCTGGGACGCTGACAATGGGGGAGGCTACGCATGGGTGGGGTGGGGAGTACACAGGGGCTCTTTGCGCCTTCCCATCAATTTTGCTGTGAATTTAAAACTGATTGAAGAAAAAGTCTACTTAAAAAAGACAGTTGACATCATCTTTTAAGAGATGCTCTCCAGTCTCCCAAATGGGCAGGAGCCTTCTATGTCAGAAGAATCTAAAAGGCTACTTCTTGGCAGTGCTGGGGACTGACGACGAACTCACCCCAAAACCAGCATCTCCACAGACACATGTGCAAAGACACCTTCAAGGCACAGGTCGACATGCTACATATAGCACAGAAGAACACGTGAACATGTGTGCTGTCTGTCACACCCACGAAGGCATACACAGATTGCACACACGTGAGCAGGCCTAGGACAAACACCTGCACAGCCGCCGGGATGTGTGCAAATGTCCAAAACCTCACAGGGCGTGAGAATGATCGCCTCCCAGACAGCGCTGAGATACAAACACATGACTTTAGTAGCGCTGAACATTGCTGCGTGGCTGTACGGGGAAAGGCTTTGGAAACAAAAACGACATTCTCAAATGTCCACCTTAGGACTCCTGGACATCTTTATAAACTTGAGGATAAGTTTAAAGCGGTGTCTCAGAAAGAAACTCAAAAGAAACAAGAGTGTCTGACGTTGTGTTTAATTCCTCTCACACTGCACATTCCCTCTGGGAGAGCTCAACTAAACCGAAGCCTCCCTCGGTGCCCATACGCTAATGACTCCCCATTCTTTCTCGCTAGCTCACACTTCTCTCCTAGGCTGCAGACCTGCACATCCAACTGCTTACTGCCTGTTTCCTCTGGGATGTTGTACCGTAGCTGATGTACAGGCTCGGCTTATTTTTTGCTCATACAACGATTCAGAGGTAGAAGGCACTGCCATCCTCACCACGTGCTTTCCGTTTCTGACCCGAGGCGGCTGTTTCAGTTCTGGCTATCACCTTTCGACCAGTGGAAAGGAGAAAGAGAGTCAGGAGAGTTCACACCCAGTCCTTCTAAGAACAAGACACATATCACTTCTTCTCACACCCCACTGACGAGAGGTCGGTCACATGGCCACTTCCTGCAAGAGGAGCTGGGAAGTAAGGACTTTGGCTGAGTGGCCACATGCCAGCTAAAACGATTCTTACAGGAGAGCAGAGAGGCACTGGGGGATAATTGGAAGTCAGCTACATCCCTCAGATACTTCAAACTCAATGTAAGTGGGAGTAAACTCATCACCTCTGCCTCTTCTCCCACAACTGTGCCTCCTCCAATCCCCAGCTGGATAAGTGGTGTGCTGTTTACACAACCACCCAAGTAGGTTTGTAAGATTAAATATAGGGTTCCCGGTTGACTTTGAATTTCAGTTAAGGGATCATTTTTTTAAATCAGTATGTTCCAAATACTGAACGTATTTTTTATTTGCTAAATCCAGCAATCCTACACCCAAGCCAGAAGCCTTGGAGCCACCCTGAATGCCTCCCTCCTTTGCCATTTTTGCTCGCCTTCCAAGTCCTGTTGATTCTTTTCTATATTTCTCATTCTGTCCTCTCTTCTCCATTTCCACTATGACTTCCCTGGTCTGGGCCATTGCCCCCCGCTGCCCGCCCCCCCACAGCTCCTGTAATTGCCTCCCACTTGGCCTTCCTGTTTCCAGGCTCACCCCTTCTAATTCATGCTATCACACAGGCAAGCTTGTCTTTCTCAAAGGAAAGCCTGACCACAGCACTCCCCTGCTTCCCCATGGCTTTCAGGATAAACTCCAGACTGATTAGTTAAGCAGTAAAGCCCCTGGTCATTTGATTTCTCTCTCCCTCTCTTGTCCCAGCCCTCTCAAACTCTAACCCATCACATATGCTCCAGGCATGTCAAGCCTCTGGGAGCCCAAAAGGGTACCACACCATCCCTTTTGATGGTGTGTGTCTCTGTATTCTTATTCCTACCACGGACCCCACACCCATCCTACTCTTCTCCTTTGCCTGGCTAAATCCTACTCATTCCATTAAAAAACCCAGTTTGAATTTCACTTTCTCCAAGAAGCCTTCCCAACTTATTGTTTTAAGCACATATTTTTGCCCCCCAAGTCCGGGATGCACTGTATTGCAACAGCTGGCTTGTCTGTGTGTTTCTCCAACTACACTTTTAGTTCCTTCAGGGCCGGGACTGGGTCTTGTCTGTACAAAGTCAGCAACTGACACAGTACTCAGCTCTAGTAAACAACTACTGTTTATTGTGTGCATGATTGCTCTTTAGCTTAAGACGTTCCTACTCCCATCCCTGGCTCATCCAGAATGTCTTCGGTGGACACTCCTGTTTCCAGATGTGGACCTTCCTGCATCTTTAGCCTCACTGAAACTCTGGGCTTTGATTTCCGTGGCTCAACCGTGATGAAAAAGCTGCTTGTCCACTCCATTACGCTCTTATCTAACGGACCTCAGAATAAAGAAATGACACCTTACTGAGTGAGGCCCTAGCCAGTTCCCCACCCAAGCTGAGTTTCAGATCATCATCCCAGCTGACATCAGGCAGCTGTTAGATGAGAGATTTCCTCCTGCCCTCCCAACCCCCACGACTTGCCCCCAGCCCTCCCTCCTCCCCTGGGGAACAACTGCTTCGTTCGTTTGTTTGGGGCCACAGTAGTGTTTAGCAGGAGCAGGCAGCCATGCCTTGTCTGAGCTGAGATCTAACACCATCTGACAGGTGGGTTTTGGGGTGTCTCTGGGGCCGTGGCCTGTTTAGTGGATTTACCACGCTAAACTCAATTACAGGAGACTTTCACGCTCCATAGGCCATTCTAGTTCCTTTTTGATAAAAACTCTAGTGAGTAAGTCAGTCATGATGGTGATAGGGGCTGCCATTTAATATTCATTGAAGCACACACATCTGGAAATTGGAGGCAGAGTTTAATCCATTTTCACATTTATATCAACATGAAGCTTCAAAAAGCATCCCTCCTTTTCTCCAGCAACCTTGTCAACTTCTCATTTGGAAAGGTAAAGGTGAACTGGGCATACATTTTACTTTAAAAAAAAAAATTAAAAATATCTAACTTTATAATTATTAAAGTGTGAGTTTGGGATCTGTCAATTTTCAACTCGGAACCAATTCTTGCATTTCATTTGAACTTCTGGGAGAGGTAGGTAACAGAGAAGTCACTGCTATTTCTGGAAGCTAGATTTTTGGATTTAACTTTGCAGTGGGAGCTCAGTGAAAGGAAGAGGTTGGGAATATGGTGATCTCGGCCCCAATATCTTACAATTTGGGAGAGTGTTTCAGAGCCATCCCAAGTAAATGCAGAAGCACCCCTTTTACAATAAAGGTAAGACTCATAAAATAACAAGTGTTCATGCTTACCAGGAAGTCACAGGGCTGCTCACTGAGGGAGATCTGAAATCTGGGGGGGGGGACAGTTAACAGTGAGGGGTGTGGGGCATCGTTGTGTCATCCCCTCCCCTCCACTCCACTTTTTTTTTTTTTACTAGAGATGAATGTTTAAGTATGGTGCCATGGTTGAAAGCCTCTCTTTTAATAATGCAACACATGGCTTCCTGAGGGGACAGCAGTTGATTTGGAAACTGAATATGGTGCACTCTAAATTCCCCTCCCCGAGGAAGGCTGACTAACTGGTAAGTGCCATGAGCTAGCACGGGGACTCATTCTGTCAAATCAGCTTGCTGGAAAGGCCCCGTGTGGGATCTTCTCCAGTCTCCGGGAGCTAATGTGAGCAGACACTTGTGACATTAGACAGTGCAGCAGGCCTGGCATGAAGGAAAAGTCACTATGCATTGACAAGGTGGTCTTTAGATGACAAGGATAAAGAAATCAGTGCAAATTTGTTAATGTAACAACTTGGAAAAGTATGCTCTAAAAAAAAAGCTGCTCTATGGGGAGAGAGGATCAAAAGTAAAAGAAGGCAATAACGGAACTGGGAAGCTTTCTTGGGCTTTCTGTACCTTTTGGGCATTGCCTTTTCTCCTGGTCCTTCTTCTAGGCTGGGGTATCTTCAGTTAAGTGAGCAAGTCCCAGACTTTGTCACTGCACAAGCCACTGTTCCACTTACACCCGAATAAAGTAAAAGAAAAGTAAGGAAAAGCACTGAAGCAAGAGGAAAGGATCTGTGCCTTGGCCTCGCTGGGGTAAGTACGTCTGTCCTATTTCAGACGGGCGATCACCTGACTTTCTAAGTGAGAACGGCGATCTCTCCGATCTTGGTGCTTTAGTCCTGGAGGAACACTGAAGTGACTGTCACCTGGAAGAGACACAGTGACAAGAGCATGCTACCTCTGTGTCTGACACCAAATGTATAAGTAGGTGTCTATAACTGGACTAAGCATGCGAAGAATTACAGCATTGTAAGGGAAAATGTAGTTATTAATATCAGATACACAAGTTTGATGGTGTTGGGTGTCTGCTTTAGGAAGGTGGTTTTGCCAGTTTTTTCCGCTTCAGTGGGGCCAATTTAATAACAATAGAAATTTGCTACAGCATGCCCATTCCATGTTTAATTGAGAAAATAATATGACATACCTTGAAGTATGATGTGCTGACTCAGCTCTTCCATGGCAGCTGAGACCACGGGCTCTGGACAGAGACACCTGAGCTCAGGTCCTGGTTCTGCCATTTCCTAGTTTGTGATTTGGGGAGAGTTGTTTGGGAAAAACATTTACCTCATAAGATTATTCTGAAAACACCTGCCTCATAAGAGCATTGTAACATAAATTAATATATGTGAAGTTCTGAGATCGGTGTCTGGGATGTATTAAGCACATCCTAAATTTGGCCACAATTATTATTTAAATGAACCTCAGGTCCCAGAGGTTCTTGCTGATTGTAACTAAAAAGAAGGGTTCTGTGGTCAAACAAGCTTAGAAGTGAGGTTTAACATAATTAAACATTTTTTTAACCATACTATTTCTCAGAGCCTTCACTATGCAAATATATATATATAATGAATATCCAAGGGAGAATTTACTTTCTAATGTTTGACCATATAAGCCTTTTTCACAGCTGATGCTGTTCCCCACGTGACAAAACAACAGCATTCCTAACATCTGGTGTGGAACTCAAAGGAAACTTTGAGTCATGGGGCCTGAACCACTAGGACAGTAATGTAAAGCATGGTAATTGGTCACCGTATCAAACCTCACAGGTCTTAAAATACTCCCTTTATAACAGCATTTTGTAAAGTGGGACCGGCAGAAGGCAGAATGGTGTATGCTTAAAACAGAGACAGATCAGGGCTTCAATCTGTCAAACAAGCTATTTAATATCTCTAAGCATCAGTGTCCTCGGCTGTAAAAGGACAGTTGTAGTGACATTTACCTCCTAGGCCTGCTGTATGAATTCAATAAGGTAATGCCTGGCTTTTAGCTATTACTGATGTATATACTCCAACAGAGGGGCTAGTATTTGTCAACAAGTAATGAATTAGTCATTCTGTTCTCAACTAACTGCTGTACTTACTCAGAGCCCTTGGTGCCTCTAAGGTTGCAGTAAAAAAACCACTGGGGTGGGAATAAGTGTCTGTGGGTTTTAGAGCATCCTCTGTGCTTATGCAGTTAGTTGGTGGACATATACAACGTGCTTAGCAAGATTACCCCTTCCTCTGTGCTCGGCTTTCTCTTCTGTGAAAAACATCCACCATGTAACAGCAGCACACCGTGCCCACTTGCCTCAGGGTTATTGGGATGATCAGAAATGCTTACATACTATGATTTTCTTAAGCTATGAAGGCCTATAGCTTTTTCAAAAATAACTTACGGTATGTTTACTATAGTTCAGGCACTGTACTAGGTCTTACGTGTAATACTTCATTTTAATCCTGCGAGGTGGGTATTTCTATACCTACTTTAGAGACGAGGAGACTGAGGTTTGGGGAGGCTAAGTATCACTAATTTCCCCCAGGGTCGCTTGGCTCATAAGTGGTAGAGCCAAGAATCGACTCCAGATCTGTCTGTCTCCAAAGCTCTTAAAACCACTGTGCTTTAAAAAATAATAACATTAAAGTACATTTTAAGTTTAAAATTAGTACTGGCTATATACAATTCATCTCTCTACCAGGTTCTACAGACGCCTCTTTTTGATGTTGTAAAAGTCCTTAATTTGGACAAGAGTCACTAGCTAAATGAATGAAGATGAAGCATTGAGTAGAAAACAGAATGGTCAACACGGGATCCAGCGTCTTAATTGGATGATTACTTATGGACACTGGCTAATTTGACTAGCTTTCCCTGTGACCTAGGTACATTTGACGAGCATATGTTTGAGGGCACAAACTCTGGGAAGTCCAGTCACCTGTGTTAAGTGATCTCCATGTCCTGAGAGTTCCTGGATGACAAGTTGACATGCACGGCACGCAGCTTCGTGGACTGCAGTAGAGCAAGGACTGTCGGAGAAGGAAAATCCATATTAGTGATATGCTGTGAAACACTTTTTGTTAGTTACATACATTCCTTTACTTTCATTTCCTAAGAATAGCTCAGCTGTCAAAGCATTTCCAAGATTTCCATAGATTCGTCAAATACTGTGCGATCGAGTTATTGCTCTGAGAGAAGCTACAATTAAAACACATTAATCATTGTAACAAAGGATCCTTATTGAGGCTGACAAAGATGGTAAAATCTGATGAATAATTAGTCTGGTTAATCTTTTAAAAGTGAATTAAACTAACAAGTTAAATCACTGTGATTTTCAAAATAAGCCTCCAGGGTGAGCAGAGAATGGGAATATTATCATCATTTTAAAAAGATATTTGCCTTCTTTTTCTCAACTGTGAGCTTGCACTGGAAGCCTGGGGTTAGAATTAGGGGACCCCTAGTCTCAGGTCCCCTAATACTAAGAATGAGGGGAGAATGAAGTTGGCCAAAGTGTGAGGGCTTGTTCTTCACGCTCTGCCAATGATCTCTCAGTATTTCTAAGAGAGTCACACAAGGGATGGAAGAGGAGCCATGCATGACCTTTAAATCTGATCCAGAACTTACATGGCACCTGCTTACCAACCATTCCCAATGACCTCAAGTGGATCCATTATGTGGTTCTGATTTTGTCCCCACTGTAAGTCAACAAACCATGACAATGAGGTCACTCTGGTATAGTTTCCCCTCATGCCTCTTTCTTCAGTCAGATGGCTTATCCTTCTAGAAACCTCTCCTCTTTGTATTTCAATTACTGTGGGAGATCTGCCATACTTTGAAATTAACTGAAATGGGCAAATATGAACTCATAAGCCATGGGAAATTGACAGAGGAGGACTTTTGAGCTAAAATCTTGACTCTGGCTGAGCCTCTACAACTAGGGAGTTTTAGTGGATGCTGTGATGAATGGTCCAGATCCCCTTCAGGAAGGACTTACTCCCCCAGCTGCTGGGAGGGATGCTAGATTGGGCCCTCAACTGTTAGCCTGGAGTGAAGGAAAACTGAACACCCTCTCCAAGGTCACAATTCCTTCCAGGGGTAGCTGACAGCCAATTACTGATCAACATGTGGGTGTAAAGACTGGCCCAACTTGGGACAACTGAAGGGTCATCCTGTTGTCACAGCTCCCTGTGGGGCTGGCTAACATCTTTGCTGGGATGGCATCACTGCCCAATTTCTCCCTTGGGGCCTTGACAAAAAAAATCTGTCAAGAAAATATGCAATACCCATAAAAGTTACTGTGTCATAGGACCTCCCCAATCACTCTGCGGCAATTTCCCGGCCATTTAAACTCTTTAATATGCTAGTGACACTGTTGCCCCCTGTCATTTTGAGAAAAAGCCAAATTTACAATGCTCTTGCCATGAATCAGATCCCTCTCTCTCTCTCTCAGGCTTGAACCTAGAAAATCTTAACAAAACTGTGCAGTATCAAAGAAAAATTTGGGAAACAGGCTAAAATTGGGCCTCAAAGAAAGTCGAAGTTGAACTGGCCCAGGCTAACGGAAGTTCTATTAACTCCCTTTCAATGCAAAAAGTCTGCTGTGAGGAAACTGTTGAACTCTTCTATGACTTCCTAGCAAAACAAACAAGATAGAAGTGGGAAGGACTTGGACTAGGGTTTACTAAAGATCATCGAAATTTCTAGAGAGGTCAGAATACTATGTATTTGTGTGTGTACTTTACTTTTTTCTTTTAGGGTGGCTTTTTAACTATTTTGCTTTATGACTATGTAATGTATTTATAGGACTTCAAAGTTAAATCTACAAAACAATGCACGAAGAATTCCAACTATCTCTGATCCTCTCATTCTACTCCCTTCCTCTCCTGTAAGAAGCATTTTTATGTCTTTGTTTTGGCTTATATTCCTTTTAAAAAATCTCTTTCTTCCTTTTTACTCTCTATTTCTCTTTGGTCATTCATTCATCCATTGTGCTTTTTCTCTGTTGTTTTTTTCTAATGTAGTCTTCATTTCTGAAATACATCTGTCCCTTTACTTCTAATTCTTTCCTGGATATATCGCCTCATTTACATTTTTTAAAAATTCTAAGTTGTCATTCTTTTATATCTTCTATTATTTTCTCAATTTCTTTTAGCTTGTTTGAAATATTAGGATAGAGTTTCCGTCTGTTTGGTCAGCCTATCTTCTACCTGGTTTTAATGGGGGGAGGGCTGAAAACCTTGCCTTGGGCTCCCAGCTTCACTGACCTTCATCTTCACTGCTCTCTGTGCACCTGCACCAATGACCATAATTAGGAACTGGTCCTCTGGACTCCACCCTCATCACCTCTCCAGTAGCTTGCTCTGCTGATTGCTGTTTCTTCTCTTTTCTATGCTTTGAACCTCTCCCTCTCTACTGGAACTTTTCCTTCAGCCTACAAACATATTTGTATCTATTCCAACTTTAAAAATGAAGACAAACCATACCCCTCCCCATTTTATATCCTCCTTTTACCTCTAATTCTTTTCTCAGCCAAACTTTTGCCAGGTCTATCTCCATTAATTCATTTCCCATTCCCTTGTCAATCCATGCCGGCTAGCCTGTGCCACCTACCTTTGCTGAAATGCTCTTGCTGAGGTCACCACTAAATTTCCTATTGTCAAACCCAATGGCTATTTTCATTTTTCACCCATGTGACTTTGTACTCTGGGACACCATTGAGCACCTCCTCTTTTTGAAAATGTTCTCCTTTGCTAGTTTTCTTTCTCTAATTTTCCCCTCCTCAGCCAACCACATAAATTTGCTGTTCTTGGGGTTCCATCCTTGGCCCTTGTCTCTTTCCATTTTGTCCACTCTCCCTGGGTGATCTCAGTTACTGCTTCAATTTCCACTACTAACAATTTTCTATTTACTTATACCCTACCTTATTAAAAAACAAACTTTAGAAATCTCACTAAAATATACATTAAAAATTTTGACAAAATCTACACTAAGTTGGGGAGGGGGGATACAAATAAGGTAGAACACAAAATTTGGTTCTAAGACTTCTTAATTTTCAGCCCTGGTGGGTGTGGCTCAGTGGATTGAGTGCTGTACTGTGAACCAGGGGGTCACTGGCTCGATTCCCAGTCAGGGCACATGCCTGGGTTGTGGACCAGGTTCTAGGTAGGGGGTACATGGGAGGCAACCACACATTGATGTTTCTCTCCCTCTCCTTCTTCCTCCCTTCCCCTCTCTAAAAATAAATAAAATCTCCAGAAAAAATTTTAAAAAGAGTTCTTAATGTTCAAACTTTCTTTAACAGCAGACTTCTTTGTTAAGAATGAAATCTCATGTGGCATCCCAACACTTAAACCGATCCAGCTGAAACAGTTCTGGTTGAAAGGGGAAGAGCCCTGTTCTCCCACCTCCTGCCTATCCCCACCGGCCTAGCAGCCGCTGAGATTCAACAGAGCAACTTTGGGCAGCTACTGTCCTAACTTAGATTCCAGGGTAAGTTCAGAGAATAAAGTCTTGAATGAAGAGCTTTAGATAATCCTTCATAAAAATTAGGGACATAGGGAAACAGTTTTTCATCAATACACTAAGCATATTAGTACAACTATTTTGGAAGACAATTTGGCAATACGTGTAAATATAAGGCCTGAACTTTATTTCTCCTGCTTGTTCAATAACTATTTGTTGAGTGCATTAAATAATGAATCCCCTTCCATGACACCTAAGGAAACAGAGCGAATAAGTAACTGGCCTACTCTGCGCAGAAGTCTTTTGGTAGAATTCCCAAAGCAGGAAATTTCTAAATAGAAAGTTTTCTAGGAGGAATTCCCATGGCAACCTGTAAGAATCAGAAGAACCAACTTTGACTTTATCTTCTCTCTATTCTTCCAGTCCCTGCCTCTCTCTACCCTTTAATATCATAGAAGTATCCCAAGAAAATTCAATGTAAAGATCAGAAACATGAGAATCCACTGGAGATATATAAAGACAAATTGAATTTCAAGAGGAATAGGGTTTAGGGGAAAAGAGAAGACCAAGTGTGGGAAATGTCTTCTACCCTAAAGCAGACCTGTGAAGAGTGAACACTTCCCTCCTTCACCCCCAACCCACCAGGTACAAAGTTCTCAGAATTAGGGGTGAGGGGGCAATAAACCTGGGTCTCCAAAGGCTGAGGTAAAACCAGAGGAAAGACATTAAGACTGAATCTGAGGAGAGGATCAGAGAGCCTCCAGTTTTCTGAGGATCCATCCCTAGCCTAGGTCAGCAGGTAACAGCAAGCCAGACATCCTGGCTGGGAAATGTCTCAAGTTCCCCTTGTCTCTATCACCTTGTGATTGACAAACACTCCAACTGATTCATGTTCCCAAGAGCTATTGGGTCACTTGTGTTCGGGTATGATAACCAATCTGCAGGATGGCTCATGGGGAACCCTCAGCAGTGCCACAGCCTTGACCATCAGAGTTGCCCCAGAAAGGTAAGATATGATATGACATGAATACCCAGTGTTGACACAAGTGTTCAGGTGGATAACTGAGTCTGCTTTCCTGCAGAGAAACACAGTAGTCCACATACATAATGGCTATACTGATTAAAATGTTATGTTTTGAGGCAGGAAGAGATTCCCTACATAATAGTCGGACTGAGAACTTGCATATCAAGCTGAAGCTTAAAACAAATTGAATAGATGAGTAACAAACCCTTCTGGAGAGGCGCTGGTAATGGAAACACTGACGGGATATAATTACGACCCGGATTTTGATCACTACATTCTATTGAAGATGACTCCAGTGTACATTAGGTATGTAAAATACCTGTACAGTGTTGTCAAGTGGCGTTTTAGAAAAGCATTAGGGTAAAGTTAATTTTTAAGAGCTTCAAAACCACAGCGATGATTAAATGTGAAGGCCAACACTGCATTCTCTTTCCTACAAAGGAATTCAAGACAGGGGAGGGAAGGGGAGTGACTGGTGGCAATCCACTCAGGTCCCCTGTTTTTCTTCACTTCTAACAGGTGCATAGTCTATGTTGAAGACCTACTTTAAGGGCTGGTACACAAGGGTAGCCTGATAGAGTTTTCCCACCTAATTAAACTCAGCAAAAGCTTATGAATTGCCCTGTGGCACGTACAACGTAAGTCACAATTTACTGCTCTCAAGGAATTTACAATCTAGTGGAAGAGAGATAACCCAAATGCACAAAGTACCAACATGCAAAGCTATGCACTGTAGATACCACTGGGGCTTAAGGCTCCTTATATAGTTGTGGGATTAGGAAAAACCTATGAAAACAAAGGGCTTAAAAGATGGCTAGCCCCAGCCGGTGTGGCTCAGTTGGTTGGGCATCACCCTGGAAAGCAAAAGGTTGTGGGTTCAATTCCTGGTCAGGGCACATGCCTGAGTTGCGGATTCGGCCTGGGTTGGGGTGCATACGGAAGGCAACCAATAGATGTGTCTCTCTTGCATCAATGTTTTTCTCCCTTTCTTTCTCCCTCTCTCTAAAATAAAATAATTTTTTTAAAAGATGGGTAAAATATTCAGGAAGAGACAAAGGTGAGGAGCACTTAGGGCATGCCAGGCAGAGGGAACGGTGAGAACTATGGTGCAGAGGCCCCTAAGGTCTGATCTGGGCAAAGCACTAGGTAAGAGGAGTAGAACCGACGAGTGGGTGATAGCCTTCGGTATGCGGTCAGCCTGGAGAGACAGGCGGGGAAAAGATCCCATGCTAAAGACTCAGACCAACGGGGCTGCACTTTCCGCCGAAGCTTTGTTATCAGAAAGCAGTCCCACCTGAGGTAGGTTAATGTCTCCAATAAGAGCGAGACTGAACATGCCCCTCAGTGACAGAACTGCCTCTTTTACAAAGAAGGAGATGTGCTGCAGATGCTTTCTGTTGGCTCTAAATCACTTTACACATCTCTTTCCACCCTTTTCTTTCTCTTTTAAGCAAAGAATACTATTCCACCCTGGCTCCAGCCCTTGAGATGTCATTTAGGCCCAACCTCGAGCTAAGCCTGATTGAGAAGTATGCAGATGAGAATTAATACATTTAAAAAAACCCAAATATATACTCATAGAATTAGGCCAACCAGCCTCTGCAGGGTATTTTTTTTTTTTGGTCCTTTTCTATCTTTGGCCTAGCAGGAGGCAAGGTGGGGGTCTCAGACTGGAGATAATTGGCTGGTCTTTTTCTTTTTTTTAAATTCTCACCCTAGGAAATTTTTTCATTGCTTTTAGAGGGAGAGGAAGTGAGAGAGAGAAACAGTGACGTGACAGAGAAGCATCAACTGGTTGCAGCTGCACGTGCCTGGACCACTGGGGACCAGACCTGCTACCTAGGTATATGCCCTGAACAGGAATTGAACCCATGGCCCTTTGGTTATGAGACGATGCTGCAACCAACTGACCCACACCAACCAGGGCTAACTGGCTGATCTTAAGGTGCTCAATATCATGGACAACTGAGTTCCCTGTCTTGGTACTCAGGAAAAGTTGACTTAAGAAGGGCAAAAATGCCACTTTAAAAATATCCCTATTTTCTTCTTCAAGGGTCCTCAATATTCATAGAAAGAATTTGTCTCAATTTTCTGAAAGCATTGAGTTTACTGTGCCCACGTGTATTTATGAGTGTGCCCACATGCACACATCTGTACACCAAGTCTCCAAAGAGAGTGTGTACAGGCCTCTCCTCTCCCAGGTGCGAGTCCAAAGAAAGAGAGTCCTGTAGAAATCTTAGTCTTTTAAATCCACCAAAAGGTTCATTCCACTGGTTTGGGGTGACAGACACACCACGTGAAGTCAGCTCCACGGCCTGGAGATGCGGCAGCGTGCCACTGTGCTGCTGTCCATGGTGCTGACACGGCACTGTGGGCTAAGAAGACATGGTGGTTTTTCTCAACTCCGAGACACTGGTGGATTGAAAAAGGCCCTTGTGAGCTCTTGTGTCAAAATGCTCAGAGTTGTATGTATTTTATTTTCTGTTTTTTGATGTCAATACCTTTCCATGGTTCACACTTTGGTTTTTTTCCCTAGGAGATTCATAACAAAAACACATGGAACTTAATATTAAGTGTAAATACATTGGGCAATTACAAAAATCTAAATAAGACAAGTGCATAAATTATGATCCTTCTTGTGGGGACAGAACCTTCCATTCTACTAAGCAGAGAGAACTACAACTACCTATTTTTCTAATTTCAGAGACTGGCATACCTGGAGACAGAACAAATAAAAATAAATAAGCTCAACGCGGTCGATTGCCTCAATCCCTCTACCCATTGTTTCCTTTTCTCATTTCCATAATCTAACCAGATGGGGTGAGGGCATGAGGCAGAGTTAGGGGCTCTGTGGGACAGGAGCCCTGCTGAATGAATGCCACGCAGGCACACACGTTTCCTGAGGTGACTGATAAGGGTACTTTGAATCAACCACTTGGTGCTGTAGCTGAGAAATGCAAGCAGAGGGAAGGGAATAAAAAAGAAGTGATAAGAACCGCTGGCGGGAGGCCTGACATCCACAGCACATGTTTAAAATCCATCTTATGTGGTGAGAAGATGGCCTCAATATAACCCTTGCGCAGTACATTCACATAGACACATACAACTGTGGGGTTAATACCTCTTTGTAGTAACGTAAGTTGGAATGCTAACGAAGCACAAACATTTCTAACCAAATCCCACCTCGGCCGAAACCTTCCCATGTACCTTCACTCCTTCAACAGAAGTCGAAACCACTTGGTTCTGAAACAAAAACCCTTCACATTCACTTGTGTTCAATAATAACAGCTTCCTTTAAAGAGCAATGATCACAAAAGAGTTAAGTCATAAATGTGGAAAGATCTATTTTCCTGTAAATGCAGCGCTTAGGAAAGGACAGGTATATGCATCACACACATGAAAAGTAAAGCCAAGAAAGCCACTTTGTTCTCAGCTTAAAGCTAAAGCTACCAAAACGTTTTGGACAAGGGTTAAGTATTTCTGCTCACTTGGATCAGCACGCAATAAACTAAGGACATTTACTGTTTTCCCCCATTTAAGGGGTACGTCTGCCCCCATGATGAATATTGGTGGAAATCATAATGGACTACAAGTTCCATGCAGTGGGATATTAGCTCGAATAGGCTGGCCAAGCAGCTAGTTTCTTTCCTACACAAAAGTAAAGATAATAATAGTAATGTGATGCAGCACACAGGGGCAAATTTTGCCAGAGTGAATCAGAAATTTGCTCGTTTTGAACATGTATCTTGTTAGGGGGAACCTGGCTGAACAGGCCAGCCGAGTAGAACAGTGCATTTGAGCCCCAGGGTAGTTCTCTTTAGTGGGACAGGCCTATTAGCCTCCAAGTGAGCCCAATCATGCCTTCCAAGCAAGAAGCAAACTTACCTGCATACTCGAGACATGACGTGCTTTCAAATAAAAATCGAGAGCTAACTTTTTAAAATTTCTAATATCATTAACACCTTCTTATTATATTTGGCTGACTCCTTAGCAGCCGCCAGTCCTCCTGAGCCCCTCCAATTGATGAGGTGATAGTCAAAGGATTCAGAAAGATCCCTGGAACTCATTTAAATTTTTAAAAAAATTTATTGATTAGAGAGAGGAAGATTGAGATTGAGAGATTTCTTGTTCCACTTATCATTCATTGGTTGATTCCTGTATGAGCCCTGACCGGGGATAGAACAGGCAACCTTGGCATATTGGGACGATGCTCTAACCAAGTAAGCTACCCAGCCAGAGCCAGAGCCTTTAATTTTTAGACGTTTTGAAGTCTGCCCTTCTCATAAGCCTCCAGGGTTGGAACATGGCTGCGTACCTTTCTCTGTTTCACAAACACAATGAGTACATCAGTTTCCAAGATCAGTTCTGACAATGTTCCCTTGAGGCCCATCCCATCCTTTGAACACAAACTGTAGGATACCATGCTCATCTTTAGGAGTGTCACCACCTTTTGCTTCCATGCAATGCAAAACCAAACTGTATTTTATTTTCTATCTGAAGAGGAACTTTAATTTTTACTATATTGCAGAACAAAATTATGATTTATATATCCCGATGTATGTAGAGAATTCGCATCCACTGAGAGTTCTGTCAGGTTTCAGTTAATTACAAGTCTTCCCCCTCTGGAAAGTGCATGAACTATCCACTCTTCCCCATCTCTCTTATAACTCGACCTGACTTTGAAAACACTCTACAATTTCATCATAATGCCTGCATAGTCCTATCTCCTACTTTCGGCACACTCTTAGCAACAGTGAGAGCAACTGCCTCTTCACCTCTCACATGCCACTGTCATTGCCTTCTATTTCTTAGCTCATTCTGGTTCCCGGACTGCAATCCCCCTCACCTGCTGTGACCTCCTTTCTGCTCATAAAAACACCACCCAGAATCCAAGGCCCAGCTCCAACCCTGCCTCAACCCAGCCTCTACCCTCCTCTGTTGATAATCCAAGTATTTTGGTTCTTCCTCTTCTCTTAGTTACTTCAGAATTTATTATTTGGCATTTCATCTTGGACCGTAGCACATTTGGATGGGAATCTCAACTTCAATTCTTTGCCAATGTAGTACAACAAATAGAGTGTGTGTTTTAGTATTAGATAGTTCTAGCTCCCCCATTTCCTGGTTTAGTAAGGCACTTAATGTTTTAGAGCCTGATTTCTCTAACCATGAAAACTTATACTAACCTGGATGTTATAAAATTATAAATTCAGTAGAAATTACTTGGCACACCATAGTCTCTCTCAGTAAGCTTTTACTCTCTTCTCCTGCCCACTGTAGCCTTCAAACCACACAGCACAATGTTGAATGCATGGTGCCTGTGGCTTTCCTGAAATGCATCCACAATTCAGCTTGTCCACTCAGCCTTGCCATGTGATCCACCTGCAAGAAACTGGACATATCTGATAGAGCACATTTTGGGCACAGAAGTCTTCATAAAGCCTGAGAGAACAAACATAAGAGAGACCATTTGGACAAGATGTTGGCTCTTGAAATGCTTATCGTGATGGTTAATTTTATGTGTCGACTTGAATGAGCTAAGGGATGTCCAGAGAGCTGGTAAAACATTATTTCTGGGTGTGTCTGTGAGGATGTTTCCTGAAGAGCTTAGTATTTGACTAGGTAGACTAAGTAAAGAAGATCAAGCTCACCAATTTGGGCTTTACCCAATCTTCTGAGGATCTGAACAGAAAAAAAAGGTGGAGGGAGAATTTCCTCTCTACCTGAGCCAGCATATCCATCTTCTCCTGCCCTTGGACATCGCGGAGCTCCTGGTTCTCAAGCCTTTAGATTCAGACCAGGACTTACACCATTAGTCCCCCACCCCCAGCCCCAATTCTTGGGTCTTTGGACTTGGACTAGGGTTGGCTCCCACAGATCTCAGATCTTTACATTTGGACTCAATTATACCACCAGCTCTTCTGGTTCTCCATCTTGTAGATAGCAGTTTGTGGTAGTTCTTGATTTCCACAGCCCTGTAAATCAATTCCTATAATAAATCTCCTCATCCATATGTCTGTCTACATATTCTATTCGTTCCAATTCTCTATAAAACCCTGGCTAACACAGTCATGTCCTCAGTCAAGGCCTGAGTGCAAATACTCTAAAGGCATTCACGGACAAGGGCATTGACAAAAAACACAACATGGATGTGGAAATCTGAGTCCTAAGCAACCTACACCCCCAAATCTTTAAAATTCAAAGCAGCATTGGAGGAAATTTCCACTTGCTACAGCATGCCAAATTTGGACATTTTTTCCCCTGACATTTTTTATTTTCTATTATCAGACAGGGCAGAATTTCTTCTGAAAAAGAGAAGAGAAAGAGATACCCAGAATATCGGTTTTAAGTGTTATTTTTGTTCTTGAAAAGACTTCTCAAGGACTTTAAAAGAAAGCTTTTTTATTTCCTTCAGAGATTTATTTTGATAGAATTATCCAAGCCTTGTCAAGGGGAACAAAATTTTGTGAGCCTACCATACCAGTAAAATGCCAAATTATAGGCTGTAAGTTTTTTGTTTTATTATCTCTGGGTCCAAGGAGAGAAAAGAGTTTGAATCCAGAACTATTAGCATTTGGAGACAAAAGAGAGCCTTCACTGCAGCCTTCCCCGAGGGCTTTGCTTCCTCAGCCCTACGGGCTCCATCACTCAGGTGGGAAGATGCTGTACCCACCTTCCCCACAGCTCTACCCCCTTCCACTTCTCTTGTGGAGATTCAAGGAGTTTACTAACAGGATTAATAGGATCAATTTCCTCAGTAACCTTTTTCAAAACCTTTAAGCTAGCTTTATAATGAGCAGTAGGACACTGGCGCTTTTTCTCTCTCTCTCAAAAAAAAAAAAAAAAAAAGTAACATTTTACTGAGAGCATTATGTCTGCACTGGTCTGTCCTGGTCACAAAGAAGTAGCGTAACGCAGTGGAAAGAGTTTACAAGTTAATACCAGACACACGTGGATGTGAATCTCAGCTCTATTACTGTCCAGCTCTGCTACTTGGGGCAAATTGCCTAACTTCTCTGAACCTCTGTTTCTTTATTTGTAAAGAGGAGATAATAAGATCTCCTCCATGTTGAGGGGTCCTGGTTAGGATGAAGAATGTATGTGAAAGGCCTAATGTACTGACTTGCCTGCGGGAGGAGCTCAGTAAATATGCTGCTATTGTAAGTGAAATCTGGGACTATGACATCTGAGAGACAAACTTTAGGTTTAGAAGATACCACAGGAAGGCTACTACTGTGGGTGGAAAGAGGTACCAAGAGGGAGCGAGTGAGTAAAGCTAAAGAAATGGGCAGGGGTCACATCATATAGGATCTCACACAAACACGGGAAGAACTTTGGACTTCTGAGTGGGATGGAAAAGGTGGAAGAGTTTTGACTGGGGAATAAATGATTAGATTTATGTGTTAAAAATATGACTTGGGCTGCTCTGTGGAAAACAGACTGTAGGTGAGCAGTGAGGAGGCTGTCCCAGGTGTCCAGGTGAGGGTCGACCGTGGTGGGAGGTGATGGTGCAGGCGGCAGGAAGTGTGGTGAGGTGCAGTGTGTCCTGATGGTGGAGCTGACAGGACCTGCTGATGGACTGGATGCATCGTGTGAGGCAGGAAAGAGGAGGAAACATGACCATCAGGGTGTTGCTCTGAGGGATTCAGAGAATGGAAGAGTTATTAATGAGAGGGAAGACTTAGAGAAGCAGTATGGGTCACAGATATTTATTAAATATCCAAGTGGGAATTGGAGGCTGGACCTCAGAGGAGAGGTGAGACAGGAATTTGGGTGCCATCATCACAGAAATGGTACATAAAAAGCCACAAGGCCAGAAGACAGAGAAGAAATCCAAAACCTGAAGGCCAGGCACTGCAATGTTGGGAGGTTGCAGAAAGGAGAAAGTCCAGTGAAGCAGACAGAGGAGCAATATTCTCCTCTGGACTTGGCAACACAAAGGTGTCGGTAAATGCATGGTAGGGACAAAAGCTTGATCCGAATAAGTTCGGGAGTGAACAGAAACTGATGAAGCAGAGGGGAAAACAGGATAGGCAGCTCTTTTCAGGGATTTTATTGTAAAAGAGAAAGTAGGGGTGACTTCTGGAGGGAGTAGAGTCTAAAGGTTTTTTTGTTCTTTTTAAGGGGAAATGTATACTCGTGGGAATCATTTAGCAGACAGGGGAACTTGAGGGTGCAGGAAAAAGAGGAGAGAATTTCAGGAGTGGAGTCCGTAAGCAGGGAAGAGGAGATGAGATGTGAAATAAATGGGAAGATTGGGACACAGTGGGCTGTTAGAGGAAAGAAGGCCAAGTTTATGGGCACAGATGCAGGAATCTGGTAGAATAACTGTCTTGCATATTCCAGAACAGGGCCTGGTCCAGGGCAAATTATTGGAGAGTATTGTATTTTGGGAGAAGGTGGCATTCTATCAGTATGAGATTTTGCAGCACAATATAGGGGAAGTTAATTTTATTTTGCCTCTGGTTCCCTCCGACCGACTCCTCCTGCAGTCTCTGTGGCTTTCTAACCAGACTCCAGCATGGACACTGCATGCTAATGAGACGACACTTGGTCCAATCCCAGGCACTTGTTTCTGAATAATTAATCTGGCACTTTACCAGCACCTACAAGCCATGGATTTTCTGATGATTAAATAAAAGGCCAAGGCTCTTAACAACCATCAACTAGCTCTTCAGTATGGTTTGGCTCCATGTCTTATGAACACACTGGGAAGTCTGGATGGATCTGATGAAAGGAGAATACCCTCCCCCCGCTTTGGCCCTCCACCAAACCATAGCTCAGACAGCAGGGGGTGCAGCTTAGTCATGCCAGGAAGATGAAGAAAGATAGGATGTCCTGACAGTTCTGACCCTTCACACCCAGTTTCGAGTATCACCTGAAGCCTCTAGCTTTCCTGAGTCCCTTCCAGCCATTCAAGTGTCTTGTTTTTGTTGCTTTCTGGCAATTCTCACATCTCCCTCCTCCAGTCTCATTTGTCTCCTGAATGCGATCAGCATCAGCTTAAGTTCCCCTGACTGCAGGACTCAAGCCCAAAATTCAAAATAAAAGCCTCCTTTCTACTGAGAATTCTACGGAAAAACAAAAATGAAAACCCAACCCAGGTTTGCTCTCAGCTCAAATCTGGCAATGCCAGACAGAAGCCCACCTTTTAAGCAAGCTCCGAGACGTCCTATAAAGACCTACTGAAAGAGGAAGAGGGTGGGTTAGTGCCGGTTTTGAGAAACCAGCGGGCTCTGCAGAGCTTGTTGAATTCACACGGGGCGTCGGAGGCACTGACTTGGCAGAGATCGCTGTGGCAGGAGCAACTGGAAAATGTCCTGAGACTGAAACACAGACAGATGAACATCACCCCGGCGGACACTAATGACTTGCACTTTGAAATGCCAGAGGCTCATACGGTCAGTTAAGACACGGGAAAAAAGCAACAACAACATATTTCTAGTCTCCAAAGACTTTACATCTTCCCAAACTCTGCAGGCAAATGCGGCTGTCATGAATTTCTGCAGCTGGGCAGCCCCTCTGCGCCACTAGGGGAGTCGCTGCCAGAGTTGCTGTGGGCAGTGTGGTCAGTAAAGCTGAATCAAACAATCGCAGGAACCCTCCAAGAGGTTGTTAGTAATGATTCAACTTATAACTCAACACAGTCAAGCCTACGGCACTTCCAAATACCAACCTTCTTTTGGCAGTGCTTAGTAAACCGCTCTTGGATCTGAGCATTTTTACAAGCTCAGCAAATGGGTTTCCAAACAAGTTTTACGATTCACCATTGACAGATAATTAGAAAGTCTTTCAATCACCAGCATCTGGATAAAGTAATTTTGCCTCAGCGTGGACATTTGTAGGAAATAAACAAAAGCCAAGGAGGACCTGGCTTGCTGGAAGCTTTCTCAAAAGGAAAACCTTTCAAGAAGGGAATGTTCCCACACCAATTTGATTAGCAAAATAAACGCAGGCTTTGAGTAGTACAGAGCGACAACAGGGTGTCTGATGTGAGGGAAGGAAGGAACATCTGAAAGTGCAAAGGGGAAGGAACTGATACAATGTAATGACAATCTCATGAATTCAGTCCTTAAATGAATCTAAAACTCCCAAGTGACAGGTTTCTAAAGTCGGGCTAGCACTTTCAAATTTGATCAACAAATAATAGTGCAGTACACCAGGTTCTACACGCAAGGGAGGAGCAGAACCAAACGCCACCTCTCAGTCAACTTCTGACGCAGTCGAGAAGGTAAGACTAACAGAATAAAAGGAGGTATCGCTAATGTCAAATCCTGCGATTCTGACTGTAAGTTAGCATACGGAGCTTGGAAATGAGAGAAACCAGCGTTGGCTGGGATGGAAGAGCTCCTGAGAGGAGCAGAAGACCCCAAGGAAACCTAAATATGTCTTCTACCGACCTGCCTGCAATTGTGACCTTTGTCACTGTGTCTTTGCATCAAGGCTGTTATTTTAAAACAGTACCAGGTGGTGGTTACATACCCTGGCTCTGGAACCAGCCTGTCTGGGTTTCAAACCTGGCTCAGCCACTTACTGGCTGTGTGATCTTGATCAAATTAGCCTTTCTGTGCCTCCGTTTCCTCATTTATAAGAATACACTTCATAGAACGATTGTGAAAGTTAAATGAGTTAATTTATGTAGTTCACTCAATAAATTTATCGTTAGGTGTGAATCAGGATAACCTGGGAATCTGTACAAGTTGAAGGAACGAAGCTCCCTAGAGCAGCGAATGATATCTGGGGAGACAGTGGTAGAGAGCAGGGCAGTCCCGTATTTCTAGGAGATTTCCATTCCTCCCAATCAGGCCTGGAAAGCAAGATGGGTGGCCAAGAACAGCCACCACCAGTGTCTCTGCAACTTGATGCAAAGGAAAATTCATGTATTCTTTCCTAAGCCCAAGAAAACTCTATTAGTCTTCCTCTCCAAATTAAACTGAAATGATCAGAAGGTAAGTTATATAAAAGTTTTCAACTTTTAAAAGATAAATTTTCAACCCCAAGAGAGACACAAGCTAACACTGAAATTCCACATTATCTATTTCTCAGATATTAAATGTATTTTCTAGTTCCTTAAAAACAAAACAGACAAAAAATCAATTAACCAGGAAATTTAAGAGACTCATGTCACATTTTAGGAATTGACAATGACTATTAATAAAGTTTATGTTCAGCTATTACAAGAATTATAACTGTTTTCTGTCTTGAAAGGACTCAGTTGTATGGTACTTTGAAATGCCAATTGTGTTGGACTACTATTCTATATTGATTTACTCTGACACTATCTGCCCTGGGGGAAACACATAAACTTTCAGCCTTCACACATGGTAACACTGGGAAAACATCAGCAACAGCCTCTTGTTGCCAATGCTGGTTACTTTCTTATAGTAAATGACCCTGCATCTGTCTTCCTGGTGTGTGCACTTATGAAAGAATTATTGTTTGACAGAGTGTTGCTGAAAGGTATAACAATAACAAACTGGACCTCCACTTATAATGAGAATCTTGGGGCTGTGTGCAAATAAAGGTCTAAGCAGGAGATTTTTTTGAATAATTGGGAATTACATACATGAATAAATTTGGATATGAAAGATGCAGTCACAGATGGAAGAAGCCCTTGATGCATGACAAGTTGCCTTAAGAGAAAATACAATCATAGCTAAACATTAAATCTTCTGCTTAAAATGTTAAGACTTTTAAGCCAAACAGGCTTTTAAACTCAAGGCAATCACTTGGTTCTTTGCTCACACTGTTTTGAATGTATTTGTGTGAAAATTGGAGGAGACTCCAAAGAGGCTGACAAACAATTATGAGTGATCAGCTATTTTCTGATCCTTTGTGATTCATTGTAAACTGTTAGGGTGTCAAAAAAAAAAAAGATTAATTAACCGAAATGAAGTTAACGTCCACTGCCTTGTAAACTTCCCATTCAGGGTGCTGAGTGCCATAATTTCAGCTCAGGATATTGAAGATACAATACATGCAATATCTGACAATTTAGTCAGGGTCACTGACTCTTTTCCCTTAGATTGTCAAATAAAAAAAATGACAGCAGCCACCACAACAATAGCTGTCTGGTGTGAATGAATCAAAATTATACCTATTTTTGTCAGATTGGCAAAAAATATACTTTTTGGTGTGCCACAGAATTTTAGTAGTTAGTTTATATGTGCCATGTAATGAAAAAGGTTGAAAATCACTCTCTTAGGCTGTAATGGCTACAAGCTCAGATATTTTATGTTTTATGTAAGATGATTTAGCAACAGTAGTAAGTTTTGATGTTTGGGCAACTATTTGCCGGAGAAGTGAATCAGCCATGTTGTTCCCACGAACAGGTCTGTGGCTCTCAGAGGTACAGACTGGTGTGCCTATCTGTCTGGTGGACACGACTGAGCACAGTGTTTTTCAAACTCCAAGTCATGCCGTATAAAGGAGTAGTAAAATCAAAGCACAACCAGCCATTAAAACTTTTTCTTTATAAACATTTAAAAATATACTCTAAGAAGAGGGAACAGTAAAATGAGCTCCTACATAATCATCAGCCCAATTCGGTGATTATCAAGATATTGTCACATTTGCTTCTTATGTCATTTGTTCTTTGGGGAAATATCTTAAAGAAAATTCCATACAGCAAGTTAATTTACTTCTACATATTCCGGCCTGTACTCTAAAAAATATTTTCTTACATAACCACAAAGCCCATTATTACATATTGAAAAGTTAGCAGTAATTCTTGGTATTGAAGAATATACCTCAAATGTCTAAAAATGTCTTCTTACAGACGGTTTGTTCAAATTAGAATCAATCAGCATTTTTAAAAGAAGGAGATAGAAGAAAACTGATTAGTAAATACTCAAGTGCATCACATGAAGTAAGGCTCATCATTGTTTTGTGAAATTTATTTTTGTATGTGTGTATTTGTGTCATTTATAAAATGTATTTTCTTACCATTGGTCAGTCACAGGAGCGTGAAAGCCATTGGTTTCGTGATTCTCTCAGGGCCGACCTCTGGGTCCAAAAACCACTTGCTGCAGTTTGAGGAGGGATACACGTATGTACAGGAAGGAGCGCGCGCTCTCGGCTCTAGCTCTTGCTGGTGCCTAGAACTCCCTGCGCCACCATGTCTGCTGTTTCACACCCTCCCTGGCCTCCTCCAACAGCTGAAAGGGCATTCCCACCATGGAAGCTCCTGTTCTCCTGCCCAGCTGTCACTTGGTTTGCCCCTTCTTTGGGACACTCATCACACTGCCTTATGTAATGATTATCTGTATAGAATAGTATGTGTTTTATCCCCTCTGTAAATTAAGACCATCAAGTATAGAATGCATCACTTCTTTGCCCTGGGATGTAACTTGCCCTGTGCTTAGCTCACTTACACAAAGCACTTAACAACTGAATAAACTGAGTTAGGAGTTTGAGACACTAGCTGCAGCTTACTAGGCAGTGGAGATGTTGGTGTCAAATAGACTACAAGGAAAGACTGGAGAAGAACACAAATTCATGGGGTTTAGACTTGATCATAAAGCAACAGCAATAACAATTGCAGCTATATTATTATTCAGAGCTTCCTATGTGCTTGATACTGTAAATACAATACTTTACTTATTTTAATTGATATTCTGGCATCAGAATTACAACTATAGAACCACCATCACTTAGAACTGTCAGAAATCGAGCTGAATGGAAGTCCTATAACTGGAATTAAAGAGGAAACCATATGGACAGTGGTAGGAGGGGTGGAGGTGAGGAGGGGGCTGGTCTCAGGCCCACATTGGGCCCCCCAGCCCAGAGTTCTGGGGCCAGGAAGATAAGTCTCCATAACTTCTGGCTGTAAAAATCAGTGGGGATTGAGGCTGTGAAAGACAGAAATTTCTGGAGCCCAGGCAGTTCCTCCTATATGGCCCCCACACAAACCTACTCAGACTCACTCCCTCTGAGATCCAGTGACAGGGCAGCAGATTGAAAGGCATCAGAGACATTTAGGGAGGAATTAAATTTTTGGCATCAGGTCAAAAACTGGGAGGCAGCTTTTGCCCAGAGAGTAGTGCTGGCAAAGGCCATTGTTCCTTTTCTGAGTCCCCCCTCCAGAGCCACAGAGCTATATCTGAGATTCCATCAACCTGGCTCACACTGTTTGCCCCATCCTGGTGATTCCTGGATTCTCGGCCCCACCAAATTTTTGGGCCCACCAAGCTGTTTGCAGCGGTTTTTCCATACAAATGGTTTATCTTGGCCCATGCTTCAGATTTTCCTAAATTCTCTCAAACAAGCAGCACCTGGCTTCAGTGAGCTCTATACCTCTTGATTAACAGCCCCAGGCCCAGTACTAGCAGCAGCTGGCCTTGGTTCACAGCTTGGCCTCATCTGGGTACCTCCAAGTCCAGGACAAGTAGCAGACCACCTGCAGATCCCTTTGCAGCTTATGCTGTGTGATCCTCGACAGGACACAGATGGTGACTGACCTTGAACGTGCCAACAGCAATCAAGGCTCAACTACAAGAGGAGGGTATACACAGCCCACACAGTGGGCACACCTTGAGCACCCAGAGTGGGTAATAGACGAAGCTGTGCCACTGGACCCTACAGGACACCTACTATGTTAGGCCACTCTACCAAGCCTGGGAGACACAGCAGCTCTACCTAATATATAGAAACAAACACAGGGAGGCTGCAAAAATGAGGAGACAAAGAAACATGGCCCAAGTGAAAGAACAGAACAAAACTCCAGGAAAAAAACAAAACAAAATGGAGAACAGCAATCTACCAGATGTAGAGTTCAAAACATTGGTTATAAGGATGCTCAAGGAACTTAGTGAGGACCTGAACAGCATAAAAACAATCCAAACAGAAATGAAGGATGCACTAACTGAAATAAAGAACAATTTACAGGGAATCAACAGTAGAGTGGCTGAAGCTGAGAATCAAATCAGCAATTTGGACTATAAGGAAGCAAAAAAACAACCAATCGGAACAACAAGAAGAAAAAAGAATCCAAAAAAATGAGGATAGTGTAAGGAATCTCTGGGACAACGCCAAGTGTACCAACATTTGCATCATGGTGGTGCCCGAAAGAGAAGAGAGCAAGAAATTGAACACCTACTTGAAAAAATGACAGAAAACTCCCCTAACTTGGTGAAGGAAATAGACATACAAGCCCAGGAAGCACAGAGTCCCAAGCAAGATGAACCCAAAGAGTCCTACACCAAGACACATCACAATTAAAATGCCAAAGGTGAAATACAAAGAGAGAATCTTAAAAGCATCAAGAAAAAACTACTTACTGAAAAAGTGACCTACAAGGGAGTTCCCATAAGAATGTCAGCTGATTTCTCAAAAGAAACTTTGCAGGCTACAAGGAATTGGCAAGAAATATTCAAAGTGATAAAAAGCAAGGACTTACAACCAAGATTACTCTACCCAGCAAAGCTATCATTTGGAATTGAAAGACAGAAAAAAGAGCTTCCCAGACAAGAAAAAGCTGAAGGAGTTCGTCACCACCAAACCAGTATTACATGAAATATTAAAGGGTCTTCTTTAAGAAGATAAAAAATGTGAACAATAAAATGGCAATAAATATGTATCTATAAACAATTGAATCTAAAACACAAACAGACAAGCAGAAGAGAAACAATGATAGATACAGGGAATGTTATCACAGTTGCCTGATGGGAGGGGTTGGGGAGGTGGGCATAAAAAGTGAAGGGATTAAGAGTGCAAATTGGTAGTTACAGAATAGTCATGGGGATGTAAAGTATAGTAGATGGAATAGAGCAGCCAAAGAACATGTATGCATGACCATGGGCATGGATGGACAATGGTGTGAAGATTGCGTGAGGGAGTGGGGGAGAGGGTCAAGGGGGCAAAGGAGGAAAAATTGGGACAACTGTAATAGCCTAAACAAGAAAATATAATTTTAAAAAATTTAAAAAAATTGGATCAGTTGAAAAAAATCCTAATATTACCCCAAATATCTGAGGAGGAAAGGGTAGGTATTGCCAGTTTTACACATAAGGAAATCAAGCAGTTAAGTTCTTTTGCAAAATCTAGCTCCTAAGCTGTCCTTCTAAGATTCTGTTCAGAAGCAATACCATTCACTGGGACAAGCAGAGACCTTAATTTCCTAGCCAATGTTTGAATCCATTTCATAATTCAGAATAAGCTACGTGAGAAACCAGCGATGATCATCTTGGACTTCTCTTTCACTCTGTCACCGCTTCTGCAGTCTAAAGAGATCTGAGAACTTGGGAAGTCTGCACTGAAAAACAAGCAAACACCACTTTTTCTCTCTTCCACACATATATGGAACATACAGACACATATGCACCTTGCATGTGCTAACAATTATTCATCCTTCTAATTCCAATCTAAGGATCCTTTCCCTGGGAACCTTTTGCCTCCCAGGTGAGGCATATTCTCATGGAAACATGTTTCTTTTTCAGAACCCCTATTTCGATGTATAATTCATTTAGTGTGATTATTTGATTAACATCTGCCTTGCCCTCTGGAATGTAAGCTCCATAATGGTAAGGACTGCTCCTGCTTTTGCCCATCATATTTTTACTAGCACTTAACTTGCTGCTTGGAAGATCTTACGTGTTCAATAAACAGTGAATACATTCACGAGTGGATAACGAACGCCTAGGTAAATTTCAACAGAGGCATCATACTTCTAGAGGCATCTTGGCACAAAACAGAGAGAATGTTGGTTGGGGATTAAAAGGTTCAGCAACAGCAGCAATTAGATGAGAGCGTCCACTCATTCTCACCACTACTTCTACCAGCCTGAGTGCATCTGTAACCACACATCTTTTCTTCTGTGACAATGGCTGGACTATCTGGATTCTTATCTAAGGTCATCCCTTCGTTTTTGTACCAGATCCCATGCCCTCTCATCTACTCAGTGTACTCTTTCTCTCTCCCACACATTATCAATTTCTCACTCTCTACTGCAGCACTGACCAGTAGAATTTTTTACGCTAATAGGAATTTTGCATCTGTGCTGTCCAATCTAGTAGTTTCTAGCCACTGGTGGCTATTGAGTACTTGAAATGTGGTTAATCATTGAGGAACTGAATTAAAAAAATTTATGTTAAATTAAGTAACTACATAATTCCCATCAGCATCAAAAATGTTGTTATTTCTTTCACCTTAACAAATTAATCTCTACAAATTGGTAGTTACGAAATAGGCATGGGGATGTAAGCAAAGCACAGGGAATACAGTTGACAACATAGTGATAACTACATATGGCGCCAGTTAGGTACTGGAAATACTGAGGGAAACATCATATAAAGTATATGATTGTCTAACCACTAAGCTGTTATAGGGAACCAATCTGCTTGGCAAATGTAGCCCAGCCCTGCCTGAAAGCAGGCAGGTGCGTGTCAGCACACAGGAAGCCAAACCCACGGATTGGTTCTCCTGTGGGGAATCAGGCCTGCATTGTACCTAGGCCGCTTTGAGGCTTGCTTTTGCTAAAACTCCCTCACCCTGAACTGAGGCAGCAAAGGTTTACTGCGGTGTGATCTGTGCTAAACCTCCCAAGTATGGAGTATAACCAGTTCAACCACTTTTCCCTTGTGCATTTGCAAACGTCCTTTTCCTTTGAAGAATTTAGCAACATCTTCTCCTTTGTTATCTGTAAAAGGTAACCACCTAAAGTGAACCTGTGCATAGTAAATGAGGGCCATCCTTGATGTAATGTACCTAGAGTATCAATAAAAGCCTGTCCAGGCAGGGGTCGGGGCCCTGTCTCTCACTTGGAGAGTGGCCGTGCTGTCCCTTTTTCTCCACAGGACTTCTGTAGTCCGTGTGAATTTGTTCGTCATTTGTCGCAGCCATAACACACAGACCCTGCTGGATGGAGTCCGAATCAAGCTGTGAAACCAACAAAATAACATTCAAAGAAGAAAACCCTCATCTCCCTGACTTCACACCTAGAAAACCACCCCCTTTCTCGGCTGCCTCCTTCACAGTATATGCTACAAAAGGTTTGTCTATTCTCCCTGTCTCTACTTCCCCTTCCCATGTTGAATCCCATCTTTTGACTTAGTAGATCATCAAAATTGCTCTTTGCAGCATCACCAGGGACCTGTGAGTTGCCAAATCCTGTGGTCAATGTTGAGTGCTCATTCTACCAGAACTAACAGCAGCATTTTACGTGGTTGATAAGGCCCTCTTTGAAAGACTTCCTTCTCTCAGTTATTTGGGACTCCACCACATTCTCTTCATTCTCCTCCTACCTCTCCTCTGGCTATTCTTTCTCAGTGTCTAGTGTTGGGTTTTCATTTTCACATCCTCTAACTATTGAAACATGACAAGCCAAGCCTCAGTCCTTGGACCTCATCTCTTGTCTACTTACATTTTCTTCCTAGATGTTCCGTGGCTTCAAATGTTAGGTATCAGCTATAGAGTCCCAAACGCATCTCTAACTCTGAACTCCAGACTTGTATGTCATGTAGCCAATTGACCTCTGGATGTCTAACAGGCACCTCAAGCTTAATATCCCAGAAGATCACTTTTGATTTCAACTGGTACATCTGTTTTCCCTCAGTCTCCCCAATTTTAATCAGTGCCATTTGCCTCTTTCTCAGGCCCACAGCCAGTCCACCAGTAAATCCAGGTTCTACTATTTAAATAGAGTGAAACTGACCCTTTCTCAACCCCACCCCCCCCAACCCCCCGCACCTGGCCTGGGGCGATCCAAATCACTACCATCTCTACTCTAGTTTATTGCAGAGGTTTCCTCACTGATCTCCCTTTTATGTTCCTTTATTCTCTTAAAGTCATCTCTCCAAACAGCAGCCAGAATGATCCTTTAAAACTACAAATGGATTCATATCATAACAACACATCCAATTTTACAATGGTTTCCCATCTCATTCTGAACGAAAATCAGAGTTCTTACCAGTGGCATATTAACACCCTGCATGATCTGGCCTCCAACTACCCCTGACCTCTATGCCCACCATCCCCCCACTCCCTGCCTTGCTCTTTTCTCACATCCACCCTGTCCCCCTTTCTCCTCTTTGAAGGGGCCATACATGTCCTCCTCAATTCCTGCACCCTGATTTATTTTACATCACAGTTCTTATTTCTTCCCCCAAATAAACTTCGGAATGCTCAATCAGAGACCAGACTTGGTCTGTTTTGGTCTCTGCGGTAACCCTGTCTCAAACAGAGCCCGGCACTGAGTTATGTGTTCCATAAATATGTTGAATGAGCGAATACATAAATTATATTCCTAATGCTTAATAGCATATCCCAGAATAAGCCATTGAACCTTTTTTTTGGACCTCATTTTCCTTATCTCTCAAAGGAGAAAGATTTTAGATAATCTCAAAATACACTTCAGTAACTAATGCAACCTACTGGGTGCCCGGCACTGAGTATGTGCTTGGGCCTCAAGAAAAAGTCACACAGCCTTTGCTCTCAAAGAGCTGCCCAGGAGGATAAACAGCCAAACGGCTCATCACGGTAGAGGGCTTCCAGAGGAAACTTCTGAGTGCTCACCTGGCAATGGGTAGGCTACAGCTAGGTGAAGAGGGAATGGAAGCCTGTTCCAGGCTCCCCACGTGTGCAGAGGGAACGCTTCCAGACTGTACATGATGGAAAAGCAAGAGCCTCCTGTGTTATCCCCACATTTGGCTCCAGACTCTGAATCATACTGCTCTTACCTCTGATGCCGGTGCATTTACTGACCGAAGGAGCAGCGTGGGAGTTGGGGAAGATAATGAGTTTAGTTCCAGGTTTAAAACTATACGATCTTGGTAAGGCTCCATCTATTTCTTAACGCGAGGCACTGCTTATGGACCTAGGGTTGGGCCTCTGTACTCCTTTACACTGCCCCCTGGCCCCGAGAATACTAATCACGTTACGTGTAACTTTAGAGGCCCCTAGCACAGTGCAAAGGTCCTCAACGTTTTTTCTGCCCCCCATTTCTGACAGCGATGGAGCGCTCCCACGCGTTAGCGCGGCCACCTCGGCGCGGAGCAGCCAGCACCGAACGCCAGCGGGAACGCCAGCCTCCGCAGAGACTGGCTCCACACTCAGGGATCTTCACAGTCGGCTGTCTCCGAGAGTTCTCGAGCGTTCTGTTAGTTGGCCCCCCGCAAGCCCCTGCGCTAACCTGGGAGGAGTCGACCTCTTCCGACTCTACCAACTGAATAGCGTAGGGGTGGAGCGACTGCACAGGCTAAGATGATAAGCAGAAGGCCGAAAGAGAAACTCCATTAAATAACAAATCAAGCCACACTGTCACTTAAATGTGGCACGGAGCTCGCATCTCCTCGGAGACGTAGATGTTTACATCTTCTAAGCTAAAGCGACACTTGCCTCCCCTTACGCCTGGCACGCTCGGCCTTTGGTCTCTCCCGCGCCGGGCGACCCTGAGGTCACGTGCTCCCCCTGTCCTTTTTGCGGAACGTGCAAGCTGCTGGGGACAGCCGAGCCATGGCAGCCCTTCTAAGACCCGCACGCTGGCTCCTCCGTGCCGGGATGGCTCCGCGCCTCCCGCTGTCCGTGCGCCTCCTCGCGGGTGGCCCGGGCCGGCCGCACGTCGCCGTCGGTCAGCCCGCAGCTCGCGCTGTGCCAGTCGCCGGGTGAGTGCCTCTGCCCACCTGCAGCCCAGAGGTCTCCCGGGGTCGTTGACGCTGGCGGGGGACAGGGGCCTCCCCTGCCCTCTCCGTACCCGTTTCCCCGCTCCAGGGCTAAGCCTCCCGGGGCCTCCCCACCACGGATTATCCGGTGACTGGGTTGGTCGCCTTAGAAGGTCATGGCCGCGGGCATGGCTTGTTTCCTGCTTGGAGCCTGTCCTCGGGCTACCTTCAGCCCTTGAAGCTGAGAGGGGCTTCGAAGGCCGCTGCGAGGGTCGGGTGCTACTCCTGTCCTTAGGGTTGACTAGGCTTGTGATCTGCCTCATGTGCAGGCATAATTGGTGATCAGTAGTAACCGACTGAGACTTAGTTTTCGAGTGCTACTTATTTTGTTTTTTGTGGTGGGGGGAGAATAGGGTGGGAATTTTGGGTGAGCTAGGGATAGCTTAGAGATAGACGTTCAGTAGTGATCAGTTTGGGCTTTTGCCTGAATTTTCTTGGAGTTTCCTTCCAGTATTTACGAGGGCGTGATCTGGGTTGGGAGTTGTCCCAGTAGGCTCAGTGTCAATGAATGAATAAATGGACGCATGCAAGGCACTTCTTGGGGAACCTGCGGGGTGCAAAGGCAAGTTACATTCTCAGTGGGTGTCACATGTGTGAGTAAATGCCCTCATGGACTGAGGTTTATCAGGAGATAGATTTGGTAATAGACTTTTTGGGGGTGGGGGTGGGGAACAGGAAGCTTGAATAGTATTCTGACCAGCTGAGAAGGGAAGATGGGCACTGACTGAGGTTTTAGGTTTGGGGGAAAGCTGATTTGGGAACGACTGGTATTTAAAGTTAAGGTATTTTGGATATTTTGGAGACTAAGAGCTAAGGATCTGGGATAGGCCAGGGCTGGACTGCTGACCCCTCTTTTTACTGACGTAGTGCAAGTACAAGTTACTTACCATCTCCAGGCCTATTTCCTTAGTTATATGGTGGAAGTGGTAATAGTGTGGGTAGAATTTTATGTAAAGCACTGAACATGGGACCTGGTACCTAATAAGTGCTTAACTAGTTACTGTAGTAGTAATAACCGTGATTACATGGATCTTTGTGGACCATCCTGGAAACCTGCTCTCTGTGTACAATTATATGGAGGAAATGTTTTATGAGTTCTTAACAACTTAGTTACAAATTTTGGAATGTAGCCTACTTGTAACCTGGCTCAATAGTTAACCCTCATGCCTCTGCTTTCCCAGATCTACATCTTACGGCTTTCAAAGAGTTTCTTTTGACAGAGACAGGCATGCCATATACTCTTATTGTCATCATTCATCTTCACTGTTACATGTGAGGGAACCCAGTCTAGTAGGAAGGGTATTATAAAAGGTCTGGGTGTTCATCAGACCCGGGTGCCATGAACTTGCTGTGAAATCTTTGATCTTCAGTTTCATTATCTGTAAAGTAAAGGTAACAGGCCTGCTTCTTTGTAAAGCTGATTTCTTATCCTTTAGGACTCAAATGTCTGCCCTTCCTCCCTTCCTCCCTCCTTTCCTCCTTTCCCTACCCACCCAAGGACATGTTTATTGATTTTACAGAGAGGGGACAAGAGGGAGAGGAACATCAATGTGAGAGAGAAACACTGACAGACTGCCTCTTGTATGCACCCAAGTGGGGGAGGGGTGCCAGGACCCAAAACCTAGGCATGTGTCTTGACCAGGAATTGAACCCACGACCTTTTGGTTTATGGGACGGCGTTCCAACCAACTGAGCCACACCAGCCAGGGAATATGCTCCTTCTTCAGGCGGGCCTTACCTCAACACTCACTCTAAAAAAGTATCTTCTTTTTAATTTTATCAAGGCATGTCTGATTTGTCTGATATTATTGATCTTTTCTCTGTTTTAGTAGAAAATGAGTTGCGTTAGAGCAGAACTTTGACTTGTTCACCTCCGTGGTGCTCAGCTCATAGCAAGTAAAGAAGTATTTGTTCCCTTTTTCTCCTGGGCACTGAAAACTTTTTCTGTGCCATCTTCTATCCCTCAGCCTCTGTGCATGCCTAGATCTTTCCCACCTGAAAGACAGAACCTTTCCTGGGAATCTGGACTTACTCCAGATGCTTCCCAATCTCTCTTCCCTGTCTGTACTCCCGTCCTTCATTCCTCACTTCGTATTCACTCTTCTACCTATTGCAGTCACCACGGTAAAAGCCATCGTTGTGTTGTGTATTAATCTTTTATGTATATTTTTAAATTATAAGACTCACGTGCCTTGAGGAACATTTGCAAAATACAGGGGAAAAGCAGTGACCTAAAATCACCCTTAAGTCTATCATTGATATATAACTTCTTGTAATCACTTATGCATGTGTGAGATGATCTGCCTTCAAGGCCTTGACCTCTGGTGTATTATTACTCTGTCTCCCCATTTCCCCTTCATGAGACCCTCTTCTTGGCATCAATGACACTAGTCTTTCTTGATTTTCTCCTCTTAGGATTTGTCTCACTCATTTTGCTGCTTCCTTTTTCCTCTGTTTATCTCTTGAACGCTGATGCTTTGGGGGGTTTTGTGATTAGTCACTTTTTTAATTCTTTTAATCCTTCCATTTTTAGGTCATCAGTTCCTACCTACCTGTCTGATGATGGCATTATTTCTCCGTCTGCACATAGGCTACCTATTAGGCATGTACTAGTTGAACTACAGGTACTTTAGACCCATTGCATGTCACATTGGACTCGTCTTTCCTCCCCAAACTGTTGCTCCTGTGTTTCCTTCTTCGCGAATATTGCTGTTTCTGTTCCTTCGAGATTTCTCACTCATATACCATTGACACCTTCCCCCTGTGTGTTGATTGCAGCAGCGATTAAGTCCTGTTAATCTCCTGCATCTGGGATGAATCCCTTCTTCCTCCAGCCCCCCACATCAATCCCTGATAATATGATCGTGTCATTTCCTTACAGTCACACACTGGTGGCTTCAGTTAGGTCCAGGATAAGGTGCTTCACGATCTGGAGATGCCTCTGGAGCCTCACTTCTTAATGAGTTTTTTCCATGGTATTTTATTGGGTTGGCCAAAAACCCTGTTCGTTTTTTTTTATAAAATAAAAGAGACATTTTCATTGTCACCAATAACTTTATTGATTTGGATATTTTGAGTATGTTAGTTCTCTCCCGTGTGGTATAACATTGATTGTTCTCAATTAACATCTCGATCACTGTCAACTTCCACGGTTTACCTGACCATAGAGCGCCATCCAGCGAGAAATCTCCAGCGTGAAACTTCGTAAACCACTTTTGACACGTTCAGTCATCCCCAGCACCTTCTCCGTACACTGCACAAATCTTTTTTTGTGTTCCAGTTGTGTTTTTACCTTTCTTGAAATAATAAAGCATAATATGCTTAAAATGTTGCATATTTTCCTCCATCTTCAACATTAAAACGTCCACACAGAAATTCACCAATATTGATCAGGTTTTTTGTAACGCATGCCAACGTGACAGCTGTCACAATACAGTCCAACAAAACTGTTTCAAATGAAGTTAAAGACACCTAAGTGCCACTGGAGACATCTAACGGAAAGAAGCCAGATGAACTTGTTGGTCAACCCAATATATTCTAGTCATACCAAATTACTGTTTTGAAGTCAGCAGGGCTTCTGAAACCATGACCATTAGAATTCCCTGGGGATCTTATTGAAAGGTGTATGTTCTGATTATGTAGGTCTAGGCAGGGGACTGAGATTCTGCATTTCTAACACACCCCCAGGTGATAAGGTGCTGCTGGTGTGTGGGCTAGCAAGGTTCTGACAGCCCGTGCTGTATATCTGCTTGCCTTTGAATGTAATGTTTACTTTGGGAATTTGTTTCTTCTCCCCCCTACTCAAGTTAAATCTGTCTTGATTGCTTCTCTCATTGACTGCTCCTTTCTTGTGCTTTCTTTCACAGCCTGAGTCACTAAGGCATCTGTTAACATGATTACATGTGTACCTACCTGCACTCCAGACCTGGCTGTAAGTTCCTTGAAGGCAGGAACTTTGTCTTATTCTTTTTGCCTTGAGTTGACCATATCAGTGAAAATCTTAGACACTGAGGAAGGAATATTGTGAGATGCATAGAAGTTTGAGGGGATACTTAACCTATTCATGTAGTGTGGCCGATTTCCACACATTCACCCTGATCTTTATTTCCAGGAATGTCATGTCTGAGAAGGAAAGATGAGTATTACAATATTAAGGGGGATTATTAGAATTTATTAATCTGTTTTCAAAATTGGAGCATCAAAAAGTATATTTTTTATATTCTTTAGTCTTACTCTTCATTTTCGTATCACAGCACTTTTTCCCTTTTTTTAAACAAATGTTTTCTTAAAAACCAGCTCTTACCCTACCATCTGTGGGGCAGTGGAGGAGCAACACTTTTTTAAAAAAATTCTCACCTGAGGATATGTTTATTGATTTTTAGAGATTAAGGGGGGGAAGAAACATCGATTGGTTGCCCCACCTGTGTGCGCCCCCACTGGGAATTGAACCCACGAGCTAGGTATGTGCCCTGACTGGGGATCGAACCCGCAACTTTTTGGGGTACGGTACGATGTTCCAACCAACTGAGCCACCCAGCCAGGGCGGGGAGCAATGCGTTGGTTTTCTCACACTCTTTTGTCCTCACACGTCCGGATCAGAAGCTGCTGAAATATTTCTTTTGAGAGTTTCTAGAATAATGTGTGCTTCAGAAGAAAAGATTAGCTGTGAGATAAATCAGTTTGGAAGTCAGTCCAGATTGATGGTTGGCTCAGAGGTGAAGATCACATATTGCCCAATGACAGAATTGTGTGACTTCTTCTAATGTTGGAAAGAAAGAAAACTTTCCCTTGTTTACCTCTCATTAAAAAAGATCTCAACAAATATTAAGAGCATGTCTGGATCCTTTGGGATTGTGATTCAGCCTCTGCTCCCTTTATGTATAAATTTATCAATTACAGAGGGCTATGATAGGCACAGTGCAACTGTTTCATATGTGCTACCCATAGGAGATGAATTCACTGTGGCATTTCAGAGAGAAGAGCGATTTACGGTGCTATTTCAGAAGGGCAGTCACATTCGTTTGTGGTAGGGGATCACTGGAGTTTGAGAGAATGCACGGTGATAACTAGACAGTGTTGCAGGGGGAGAGAAGAGCACGAATAAACTGTGTGGTGGAAGTTGATATTGCAAAGGCCATTTGATTCCTTGAAGCTACCGAGGTCGATCAGAAAGTCGGTCATTTGGTGGTTGGGAGCCTTTGGAGGGTTTTGAGAGATGCAAGTGTTGGCAAAGTTTGCATGGACTGGTGGAGCGAGAGAGGCTGGAGATGGACAGACCAGCTAGGGACAGCATTGAAACTACAGGTAAGGGCCAGTAGGGCCTCAGCGAGTTGCTGCAGACCTGAGGAAAGACACTTCCTTTTCTTCTTGAGAGACAGAGAACTAGAGATTGGTAAGGATGTTGGGAGAATTAGGAAAAGCAAATTTGGAGATTAGTGTAAACAATAGTACCTTAAGTTTAGATCTTTACCATTTTCAAAGAGTATTTGTATGAATATATCACATGTTTTGTGGGTTGATATTAAACAGGAAATTGAGGCTTAGAAGTGTGAACTGATTTATTCACTGTCTCCAGTTGGGATTCAACCACTGTGATTTCCAGTTCTGAAGTGTTTTGAGTATGTTCCGGTAAAGGTGCTGAAGGTGTTTAAGGACAAAAACATTAAAAAAAAAGACAATACATGATACATTCATTATACATTTAGGAATTAAAGACTGTCACAGGTAAATAAGCACATGATAAGATTTCAGAATGTAAACTCAGGAGGGGATCTTCAGAACAATCTACTTTACCCTACTCTCACTTTGACACTTAGAAGAGTATCCACGTCACAGTACAGGCCCCAGCCTGGTTAAGTGACTCTTCATCACTTCACGTCATAGCTGAGACATCCCTGTGAACTGGGGGAGCCTGAGGCGGACGGGACATCTGGATTGGGGGAAGGAACACACTGGTGTTTCAGGCCAGGAGACTTACCAAAGTGTAGAAGGGTTGGGTCGCACACTTTTTTTAGTCTGAAATTCTGTGATTTACCAGAAAGCGTAAAGCCGTATTCGGGGGACAGCTAAGCTGGGCAAGACGTCTTGTAAAATAGTTCGGGGAGAAAGTTGATTGTGACAGTGTTACAAAAGATTAGGGGAAAGGCTGCGTGACAGGTGTGTTCTGAGTACCTTTGCTAGTAAGAGCTTTATTGAGCGCTGTTTGTTGGGAATCGTGTGTGTGTGTGTGTGTGTGTGTGTGTGCGTGCACATACACACACACATATATTTTAATGTGGTCCTTACAAGTCAGTATTTTTCTTCAGATGGAGGAACTAATGCTTAGACCAAAAACCTTTCCCACAGCCCCGTAGTTGTTAAATAGCATAGCTTGGATTTAAATAGGCCTTCTGAAATAAATCTTATGCTTTCTGCTAATACATTTTAAAAAGAAGAAAATATTGTACTAAATATCTAGTTTATATTTATTACACTTACTTTGCCAGGTTCTTTATATACTCTTTCCCAGTGTTGCCCAAACTTTGGGTATTTGTATACTGGCTTCAGATTTTTTTTTGCCAAATCTGAGAACTGCCTGAACTATTATTATTTATATTTAATATTTTTCTTGACATTGGTTTTAGGTTTAAACTGACACTTTTATAACTTAATTTTGTCTTAAGGGAGAATGCTAGTAAAATAAAGAGCTTGCTGTGATAGTTACTTTAAAATATTTATTAAAATACATAGAACTATTGCAAAGGAAAATCTTTGTCTACGTACAATCTGAAACCGTGTCCCTAGCAGAAGTGTGGTGTTCGGGAAATACGTCATATCTCATCCAGTGTTTCTGTTCCTCTCGTGAGGCAAATGTTGTCATCGCTCAGATGATACAGGCTGAGAGAGACTTGCAGTAACTTGGCCAAAGTCACACATTTTGTGAATGGCAGAGCTTGAACTCAGGCCAGGCTGTAAAAGCGCATGTACTTCCCCTAGGCAACAGAGCCTGCTCTAAGATTCTGCTCATCAAGTGCTCGTGAAAACCATACGTGATAGGAGAAGGTATACACAGAGGATTAAGTGAGCACTTCCATGTGAACTTTTCTTCACCGCATGAAGGTGAGAATTAACGAATCGTGTGGTGTGATTTGTTGCCCGGAACTTGCAGTTAAATCAGGCAGGGGCTTTGGTGACACGTATTTCTCCCCCGTCTGCAGTGCCTGCTGTGGTCTTAGCTGCCACCAGTCTCTCACCCGGGCTGCGCTGCAGCAGCTTCCTAAGTGGCGTCTCTCTCGTCACTCTTGCTGCCCTCCAATTCTCCAGTGACTGTTGCTTGGAAGGATTTGGCACATGGGGTAGAGGGATGAGAGGGATTGAGCAATAAAATAACTTTCCTGAGATTCTGAGCTTCAGAGAACAGTGTAGTAGTAATGGTCGGGTGGGTAGCACCGGAGCTAGATGAAAGGAGTACCGACCACTTTTAGGAGGAGTCACTATCTTTTTGAATTTTTAACATATTAAAACTTAGAGGAAATCAATGTATATCTAAAACATATAAAAATAACTATATACGGTGACCAACTTGAGTCTGTTCCACGCGTGCGAGGCTGCCTCCACACTTGAAAACCAATTGATGGGGGGGGAAATTGCAGACAACTGTAAATGAACAACAATAAAGCAATAAAATCTTTTAAAAAGAGAAAGAGAACCAATTGATGTAGTCAACCATATCAACAGGCTAAGAAAAACGTAAGTGGAATAATTACGGGATTGGTGGGAACCTAAGGGATGTTTGAGATCCCCATCACCCACAGAATGGTGCTACAAAATGAGCCGAGAGAGCAGCCTTATGAAAATCAGTCTTATGTTTTATAAGCATGTCATATAGCCCAAGTCCCTTATTAGCCGTTGGAGGCTTTGCATTATCCGGTCTCACCTTCCCTGTCTAGACTTAATTTTTGCCCCTTTCCGATGTGAAACCCTTCTGCAGCCAGATGAGTTTCTTAATGCCCTTGCGCTGTGTTGAACTCATTGCAGAATGAGACTGCCAGAGGACGGATTTTGGCCCCATCATCCTGTCATTAACTAGCTTTTACTGTGACTTTGGGCAAAGCACTTCAGTTTTCCTACCTGTAAAAGTAGGGTGTAGTCACAGTTTTCTGTTACCTGGAGGTATAATGAAATGCCTATCCTGTCGTATTTGCATCCTTCTTTGAACTCCGATAGCTCAAAAGTGATGCTGAATTGACTCATAAAAGCAGTGAGGATGGGACTAGGGAAGGGAGAGTTTTAAGAACAGGTGTGATTAGTTTGGTGGAGATTCCAAGTTAAATAGGAATGAATAACACTTTAATAAAACGTTCACTTGAAAAAATCAACAGACTATCTAAAACATACAAAAAAACTCTTAAAATTCAACAATGGGACATACAGAAGATAAATAAGCATATGAAAAGCTCAACATCATATGTCATTAGGGAATTGCAAATTAAAACAATTAAGTAGCCACTATATACCTGTTAGAATGGCTAAAATCCAGAACATCCGTGGCACAAAATGCTGGGAACATGGGGCAAGAGGGAACTGGCGTTCATTCCTGCTGGGAATACAGAATGGTACAGTTTGGAAGACAGTTCGGCAGTTTCTCATAAAGCAGAGTAAATCTAAACTTACATTATGATCCGGCCCAGATATTTACCCAAAAGAGTGGGAAATTTATATCCACACAAAAACCTGAACACGTTTCTAGTAGCTTTATTCATAATCGCCCAGAATTGGCAGCAACCAGTATGTTCTTTGGTAGGTGAACAGAGAAACAAAGTGTGGTACTTCATACAGTGGAATATTACTCAGCACTGATAAAGAAATGAGCTCTGGAGCCTCAAAAAGGCGCGGAGGAAACTTAAATGTATGCTGAGTGAAAGAGGCCAGTCTGAAAAAGGCTACATACTGCATAGGCCAACTCTTAACATTCTGGAAAAGGCAAAACTAGAGAGACAAGTAAAACGTTTTTGCAAGGGATTCAGGTGGAGGGGATAAGGGATGAGTAGGTGGAACCCAGGGCATTTCTAGGACAGGGAACTGTTTTGTGTGGTACTGTAATGCATCTCATATATTTGTCCAAACCTATAGAGCATGCACGCACGCGCGCGCGTGCGCGCACACACACACACACACACACGCGCGCGCGCCGCGCGTGAACCCTGTTGTGAACTATGGACCTTAGTTAATAATGTATCACTATTGGTCCTTTGTAACAAATGTATCACACTGATACCAGGTGTTAATAGAGGAAACTGGGTATAGGAGGAGAGAGTATAGGGCAGCTCCTACTTTCTGGTCATTTTTTTTGTAAACTTAAACATGCCTTGAAAAGTAAAGCTTCAGTTTTTAAAAGGCAGAGCCTTTTGACAGTTGGAGGCCTGCTTATAAAAATCTGGTTCTTACACTTTTTTGAAATACACTCAACTGTGAAATTATTTTTTTGTGCTAGTCAAAATCAAAATCACTACCATCAACTTAAAACAAATGAGAAAAATACCTTTTTAAGTGCCATATTTTGCTAGAGAAAATTCATGGGTAACCTGAACATTAGCGGTGTGTGCCAGAGTCTTAGGAGGGAACTCCTGAACCGTTTGTGATGGAGTCACATCAGTTTTGGTCAGCAGCATTTGAAGGCGGTGCATTCTAGCTTGTACCAGCCAGTGGGTAGGTGCCACTTGCATGGACCTGCTGTAACCCCTGGACTTGTTTCTTTCTGTCACAATATATCTGTTGCTCCAGGCTATGAAATTCTTGTTTGCTTCAGAACATGTTCAAATATTAAAAATAATTTAATATTTAAATTATTTAAAAATAATTTCTGGGCCCAATAAGAAGTGTAGAAAGCACTGCCATTGGGGAAGCTTTGGAGAATCCTTTTGAAGACTGAGGAATCCTTTGCTTTAAAATATGTAATCCTTCTACCCCAGTTTATTTTATAGCAGGTTCATACTTCAACTAAAGTAATGAAAGCCAAGCTGATCTTTACACACTTATGTTTAATGGCTGCATTAAAGATTTATAAGAAGCATTAGCGTTAGAATGTTTAGAATGCTGGACTGATTTAGTAACATATCTGTCCCCTGCCTGAATTTTGTTTTGTGTTTGATGGTAATATTTTAAAACCTCGTTTTAGCAAAGCTTTATTTTTATTTTATATATTTGTTGCTCTTCCACAGTTTATCAGATTTGCATTGTATAAAAAACTTTGGCAAACACACTTTCTTACAGTTTTGAAATCTGTGTATTAATCAGCTTTTGTTGCTGCTCTGCACTCACTTGAACTTGACACATTATTCTGGGTGATTTAAAATAATGTCGTTTTGTGTTTGCTTGACTTAACAAAGGCATAGGTTAGTAACAGCCGACCTAGTTAGTAGCCAGATAAGTGTACAGAGAAAACCTTTGAAAAATAAGAAATAAATATATGTAGGAATGTATCTTCTGTGGTTTGGAGGTAATAATCTGGTATTTAATTAATTTTACTCATTTAACAGACTTTAATCAACTAAATGCGACATTGTCTTAGTTAGTTAGTGTCCTGAGTTTTTCCATTTTATTTTCATTTCATTCTGTTTATTTACGTGAGTGGAATCACCGATGGCCAGAGTGGTTGTGATGTGCCCCAGTGCACAGTGATAGCACTTCTAGTCTAGTGTCAACTACTGTCTCTGTTTTGTACAGCCTCGTGGTGAGACCACTGGTGTGGCTTCCTTTAATGTAACGTCACATACTTAATCGTTTAATTTGTAATTGGTTTTCCAGGGTAATGACATGAGGTAGAAATTTAACAGTTTTATTATTAAAATTATTACTGTATAAATACTTATTTTGGTAATTGACTGTGGCAAAAAAATGTACACATGCCAGAACACATATGTTTATAATTCCGAAGGCCTTCTTGGATTAATAAGTAGAGTGTCTTTATTTTATACTTAGTTCATATGTACTTAAGTGTATATTATTTACTTGTTTGCAGTTACTGACTGCTGTTGGAAAGTTTAAAATATTTTGGAATAAATATGTAAATATCTGAATTAGAAATTTTGTGTTAATGATATTCAAATGCAGAGAAAAGTTTAAGTTCAATTCAAAGATTTATAATGGTTTCCTTCACCCAGAGGATTATTCTTAAATTTGATATTTGGAAATCAGGTACAGCTTGTATTTCTACAGGATGAGCTACCTCTGATTTCATGTTTCAGAGCGTTCGGCTTGCATGTGAAACCTGTACTATTAAAGTATTGGGTGGTTTGAGGGTTGGTTATTCTTAAAAAACACATGTACTAGTCTGACCTTTCCTAACTTAACAAACATTTTTCCCTTTTGATTTCCCAATGTTAAATGATGTTAAACCAGAAATCTAGCTTTATTTTTGATGGCTGAAGTAGTTAGAAAGTGAGAAAAGCATACAATTATCATTTTGACAGATGGAAAGCAGATTTAAACTGAGAGATGAAACAGTATCACTAGATACATGGGAATTCTTTTGTCCTCAATGATCCTTTTTAAAAAATTGCGTAATTTAAACTTGGACATTGGTCTTCTTTTAATAAGCTTAACCTTGAAAACATTTGAAGGTAGTTATCAGAAATTGAGTTACATTTTAGATCCCTTTTCTCATTTGTAGACATGAGAAGAGCACTGTAGGGTAAACTGCTTCATTTTCCTTTATTGAACTGCGTTTAGGGAGGTTTTAAAAAAACACTTGAAACACACCATGTTATTGTCTTAGTTTGAAATGATCCCGGATGAGAGGTTATCAGTACACTAATTTTTCAAGAGATTGACTTTGCATGCAGTTGGTGTGTGTGCCTGTGATTTTATTGAAAGCAGCAGTCCAAACTTTCTTTCCTACCAGTTTACACTTCCCCGAGCAAGATGCTGTTGCACTGTGAATGTTTGTAATTAGTAACTAATGGAAAAGCTTTGTATAGATTTTGCTCAGAAAGATGACCTATGCAGATGGCAGTTCACGTGGTTTGTTATTAATTGTGTTTCATTTTATAGAGGGCCACTGAGCCAGGCCAGGCTGTACGCCATTGCTGCTAAAGAAAAGAATCACCTTCAAGAGGAGTCCACGCCTTCTCCAGGAAGGACCACCAGTCAGTTTGACTGGGCTCTGATGAGACTGGATAATTCTGTCCGGCGAACTGGCCGAATCCCAAGGACCCTCCTGCAGAAAGTGTTTGATAACGCCTGTCACTCAGGTATCTCAGACTTCTCTGCTCAGCAGTTTGGACTTTCGCTAAGTACTTGTTTGGGGCAGACTCTCTGCCACTTTTAGTTTTGTTATGTGTAGCGAACATGATTTAATGTTAGGATTGTCATCTTTCCAACTTAACGGCAAAGTTTTGAGTAAGACATTTTGTCTCAGATGTTTATTTCAAAATCAAATAAAAATTGCCTTTTTGCTTTCCACAGTTCATAAAAGAGTCACTTTCAGTGGTAGATTTTCTTGGAAGATACTAGTTTTTCTTATTTTCCGTTACATGATAATCAACTTTCCCTAAGATCACAAATGCCAGATTTCCAGAAACATTGATAATCATTTCCCTTTTACTTTCAGCTCTTAAAATTTATCTAAGTCACTCAACTTCGATCATTCGATGGGAGCTCGTAAGCCCCCTGCTCCCCTGACCCCTTGTGCACACACAAGCCCACAGCAAACACACGTTCTTCCCATCTGGTCTCAGAGGATTTACCAGCTTCCTAAAGCCCATGCGTGGATTTCAGTCACATTAAGGAGCTACAGAGTCTAATGATGAGGGACACCAAAAAAGTGTCAGTTAAAATTAATGTGCATTAAAATAATGTTTCTCATTTTCTCTGTTTGATTTATTCAGAGTTGTCCAACTATTACCACAATCCGTTTCAGAACATTTCTTACCCCGAAAAGAAGCCTCCATATCCCCATCAGCCCCCAAACCCTCCCATCCCTTCCCACCCTCGGCAATCACTAGTGTACCTACTGTTCACACAGATACGTTTATCCTGGATACTTTATGAAATGGAATCATACAACCAGTGGTTTATTTTTGTTTTTGTTTTTGTTTTAAAGTCAGCTTTCAGGGGCATTTTGATAAAGGACTTGGCTAAGGGAGAAGGAAGTTTATATTATTTCGTAATTGTTTATAGACCTAAAATCGATATTCGTGGCTTTTAATCGTACTGCTTTGTGCCATTTCATGAGATAGTGAGAGACGGCTGCTGAGCTGTAGCGAGCACTGCTGGTAAGTTAGGTCTGTGTGGTTTTGTGGCCTGTAGTCTCGCAAATTGTACAGATTCACAACCTTAGCTGCCTTAAGAAATCAGACTAGTTTTTTAAAACTTAGAACTTACTGTAACATTGTAAATTGTAGTGGTGGAGTAGGATAGGATTTCTCCAATTTACAGGTAGTCTCAATAATATCTTTAAGGAATCAAGAGCTTTTTGAATATTTACAGATTTCAGTTAAAAATTTGATAGTTGTATGATATTGTACTATGTTAAATGTTACCCATTAACCTTTTTTCCATAGGTAGCCCAGGTGGTAATCATGCCTTGCTTCTGCTGCGCAGCTGTGGTTCTCTCTTACCTGAGCTGAAGTTCTCAGAGAGGACAGAATTGGCTCATACAATATGGGACAAACTTCAGAAATTGGGTATGATTATTTGAATATGAGATGTGTGTAAAGGTATAGATTTTTTTTCCTTTAGTTAAACATATGTATTCTTTACATAAATGCTATAATTAATTTTGTGGAAGGGCTACTTGATTCATAATTTTTTTTTGTAATGTGATTTATTTGGTGAGTTATAGTGACATCTAGGGGCATTAAGAATAAAATAATTTGTTATAACAGTATTACTTTTTTGGTAAGCTGAAAAGCAAAAGAACAAACTAAAAAAGCCTTTGTTCTGTCAAAGTTATAAATGCACATACTATTAGACTAAGCAGTTCCATTTGTTAGAATTTAGTTGCAGATATTTTTACATTTGTAGAAGGATATTTTTCACTGTGGCTTGTTTGTAATAGTAAGAAATTGGAACCAATTTTAATGTCCCTCACTGGGGGATTGGTTATATGAATTATGGAGTGTCCATAAAATGGAATACTGTGCAACTGCTAAAAAATTGAAGGAGTGCTTCA
>VMDR010003844.1:0-66824 GCA_007922815.1 Macrotus californicus | reverse complement strand
TTCTGCCAGACCCTGTATAAATAAGAAATATTATTACCTTCTCTTAATGTTTTGGGAAGAATTAAAAAAATTCTCCTATGTGGAACTCTTCACACCAAGGCTAGGATATGGCAAGTGCTCCCAGTAAATGAGTTGTTACTACTAATTGAAATTCCACATCTTAATGTTTCCTTCATCCGTACCAATCAACCCGTTCAGAAGATGGTGGGGGGGAGAGATTTACTTTTCTAAATAAAGTTCCAATTTCTTACAAAAGGCCCGGGAAGAGAGAGAGTTGGGGTGTTATCTCCCATCCCAAACTTTCCACTCATGCACTTCTGAAGTTTGCCTGACCCAGCCCTTCCACTTCCTGGAGAAATCTTGCTCCCCTTCCTGACGTCGGGTGGCTGTCTGCTTCTCAGGGTGGCCATGGGTATAGATTGGTCACACTGTCCACGTTCCCCCGGACCCCCAAGGCGAGATGCCCCATGCCGCCCCTCCCCCTTCCTTTGAGGTTCCTGCCATTTGTCAAAGCCACACCTTTCCCTTTTGGCCTTTGGTCATTTTCAGTCCATTTATGCCCCATCTCTATACTGGGTGGCTTCAGAGTCCCCAGGGATGGCCATTCAATATCCCTACTATTGGAGCACATGTACTTACACATGATTCTGGATTTTCTCAATTTCAGACACCTTAAAACTCACCTCCACCCAACTTCTGGCACTCATTCCCACAGCCATGCCCTGGACCGACCTGCCCCTCATGCTAAGACGCTCCACCCTAGAACTCCCAAACCCCGGCACCCCATTCCTGTCTAATCCCACAAGTGCCTGTGCTTCATCCTGTCTGCTACCTACGGAACTAGTTCTTGGACCACAATGGAATCTCTAGTCTGTTCATCCTCCCCTTTCTCAGAGCCCACCTGTCCCCTCTGGACTGTACTGCTTTCCCTGCTGAGTATCCCACGAGCAATTTCAATGTCTCGACACTCAAGTCTCTGATGCCCTATCCTCTGATTGCAACTGCCACAGACATACACAAACCTGAATCAAGTTCACAGTCAAGCACCGCTCAGGAACTGAGTCATGCTTCTCACATGCCAGACAAGTACACAAGCAATTTCAGGATGAGTTTGATAAATAGTACAATAGAGCTAAGCAGGGTGCTTTGACTAGAAATAGGGCATCCTTTTTGTCAGTTCTACGGGGGTGCAGGAGGGTAGCAAAAGCTTCCTTGGGGTGAGAGAGCAGTTCAGTTGAGATCCAAAGTCGTAAGTTATTCTGGGAAAGGGGAAGAAAGGGCAGAAAAGAAGACTGAGTAGGCAACAGGGGAAATATACACAGAAGCTCAAAGGCAAAGGCAAGCATGGCCCATGGGGAGAACGTCACAGGGTTCAAACTAGCTGATGCTTAGAGTAAGAGGGTGGAATTCAGTGCCTAGTATGTGCAGGGTGAATGAATGGACGCACCCACTCTCCCCCTGAGCTGCTGAGTGGGCCGGGAAGGGCCACGTCACCACGCATTCTGCTGCCACTCCCAAGTCAACTGCTAGCTGGGCCTCGGTGCTATGGGCCTCCCACTACTCATCAGCAGCCTTTCAGCTCCTCACCTGGCCTGGTCAGCTCTCCATTGCTCTCCTCAAAGACGTGCCTCCACTCCTCTGTCCTCACTCTCAGCAGATGCTCTTCTCTTCTACTTCGGAGTCAAAGCAGAAACGATCAGACACTAGCCCCTCAGCCTTCTGCACCTGCCCTGATGCTTCTCGCTTGGGTGGGTCTCAGACGGAGCCAGCTCCTTCTCCGCACTCAGGACCCTGCTTCCTCCGTTCCTTCAGTCCTTGCTCACAGACCGTCAGTTTCGCCCTCTTTGGCCTGTGGCTTCAACCGGTCCCTGTCCAGCTTTGCAAGCCGCGCAAGGCGCTTCTGTCCTAAGAGGGCTCCCTTCAGTCCTGCCTGTTCCGCCTTCTACAGCCGTCCCTTCCTTTGACAACCAAGCTCCTCTGCAGTTGCTTTTTTAATCCTTAAGTTGCCTTTCTTCACCTCCAATTTTAGGCTTCTGCCTTCACCACATCACAAAATCACATGGGCCTAGGTCCCCAGTGACCCTCAGGTAGGCAAAGCTAATAAGCACTTTTTAGACCTCTTCCCATTTCACATACTGGCAGCAAAGCCTTTCCCATGTTCTCAAGACTCTGCCTTGCCTTGGCTTCCCTAACGTACAGCTCTTCCTTCTTGTACTTCTCTTACCAGTCCTTTCCGGTTTCCTTCCATAAATGCTCCTCATCTGCTGGCTACTTCAAGACCTGTGCCCCAGGTTCTAGTCTCGGTCCCCCTCTCTTGTCCTCTTCTCTTCCTGGCCGACCGCACAGCTGCCGATGCTGAGGATACCCAGGTCTTCTAACTCTGAGAACCTCTCCCCTGATTTCAGTCGTAACCCCTTAAAACACAGCTCTCCCTGTTCCTGCTTCTCAATGGGGTGAGTAGCCATAATACTGCCCATCCAGACCACACCACGGACCCGGCAGTCAGCCCAGACTTCTACTATTCAGTTAGTAACTGTCCCATCTCAGATCTTTTACTTGCTTTCATCTTTAGCTGCCTTTCTGTTTCCACTTCCATTGCCTTACTCCAGACTCTGCCTCTGCTCCATAGCTATTCCTAGAGTACTCCCACTGGCCTCCCGACTTTTGATCTCACCCCACTTGGCCACCAGAGATCCAAGCCCAGAGTCCGCACAACGGCACAGAGCCCTCCACAGCCTGGTCCCTCTTGGCTCCTTTCCTGCCGTCGGTCTGCCCACACACCACCTCCCCTCCCAGACAAGGGTCTACTTTCCTTACAGACTCCAGGGTCGCCGCACGCGGCTGTCATCTGTACATGGCTGTGTGTGTAATATTCCACATAAGGAGTAGCTACGATTCACTCACACTCTTACCTCACCTTGAGAGGGGCCACCAGGTATGTCCTCAATCATGTTCTCACCATGTTGTACACTCACTGTTGCTATCATGTATTAGTACTGAACATCTATAACTTGGGGGGAGCCTACTCTATACCAGACACCCTAGTAAGAACGTCAACACAGTTTCTTATTAAATTTGATGTTTATACCTATCTAGTGAGTAGGTGTTGTTACCCATATTAGTGACTGGCACAGAGTGGTTTTCATGCTCAGACACAGATAATGGGCCCAGACGCTTCTGTGCCCCAGAGAGTCAGAGAGCTTCCTGCATAGCAATCATTCGAGGAACATTTGTTCACTGAAGGCTAAATTAATTAAATCACTTAATGGGCTGGAGTTAGCAGACGAAAACTGGAAGTTATTATTTATATTAGTAAACAGTATAGCCCTGGCTGGTGTAGTTCAGTGGATTGAGTGCGGGTTGTGAACCAAAGGGTCGCTGGTTCAATTCCCAGTCAGGGCACCTGCCTGGGTTGTGGGCCAGGCCCCCAGTCGGGGGTGCATGAGAGGCAACCACACATCGATGTTTTTCTCCCTCTGTCCTTCCCTTTCCCTCTCTCTAAAAATAAATAAATAAAATCTTTATAAAGAAAACAGTATAAATACTATACTATGTATTTTACATATAGAATCTCATTGAATTTTCACAACTCTCCTAGGAGATAGGTATTATGATGATTCACATATTGCAGAGGAGACACAGACAGGTAAAGTAACGTGCTCAAAATCTCACAGCCAACACAAGGCTGTACAGGAAGCGAAGGCAGCATTTTGGACAGCTGGCCCGCACTGCCTCCCGTAGGTCCGTGGGGTCTTCAGAGGTTCCAGGCTGACTGGGTCACAGGCAGTCAGTAATCACTGTGACCCGCGTTACAAGCCTTAACTAGGCGAAGACATGGAAAATGAATCATTGAACACAAGAGTTCAAATGGTTCCCTTTAAACTTTGCAGTTTACTCAGTATGTTAAAACTTAGGAGACACTATAAAAAAGCTAAGTTAGAATGTGAAAACACAAAATAAATATTGATATTTGGAATGCACGTGGGAGAACTAATAAACTTTTCCTACATACATCCTATAAGCCAAAAAGGAAAAACGAGTTCACGTCATCTCCCTCTATGGTTTGTTTGTTAATGGCACGCTGAAGACAGATTAACAATGATACTAATGAAGCCCAGACCGTAAGAGCATGCGTTAATTAGAACAATAAAGTGAACTGGTGATTCCTTTGTGAATTCCTCAGGGGTGGAAGCTGGTGGAAACCATACAAACATCTCGAAACTGTAAAAACACTGCCACAGTTTTGCAACAGTTACTGTTAAGGGTTGCAAAATAAATCACAAGCTGAACAAATAAGGAATAACTTCCTATAACCCACTTTAAGCAAAACTGATGTGCGACTAGCCCATGTAAAAGGAGGTAGAAGAAGGGAAAAGACAAAACGGAGGTGGAAAAAATGCACCAAACGTGGCAAGTGAGCAAAAGGCCATTGCAAAAGAAGGGAACCCAAGTGGGGTAAAGTGTAAGTGGTTAACGGTAGAATCTGGGGAACAGAAGATAAAGCAAGTTACTAAAAGGAGAATTAGGAGAAATAAGCCTAATAAGGAAAAGAGCTTGTGGAAGAGAATGGGCCTTACAAAGAGAAACAGGCTTGGCTTGAAGGAGGAAAGGGTTAGGGTTAGGGTTAGGGTTAGGGTTAGCTGGGGAAAGGCGCAAAGCTGCAAAGAAAAACACCAGAAGACTATCACAGAATGGGGACATTGGAAACATTCTATTTCTCTGCATCCTCTCGACTTCTGAAAAGAATTTCAGGCAATTTATATTCCAAGGAGGAGGAAAGGGAAGAGAAGAACCTATCTAAAGAAAAACTATTAAAATGCAGAAAAAAATATTGTTTTGAGTTTCCTGGCAGCAAGACAAAGAGGAAAGAAAACCCCAACGTTTATTGAAAAGAAGCAAATCAATTTGTTTTTGAAAGAAAACAAATGATGTATTGGAAGGCACGAGAAGGAAGTGATGTGATGAGAAGTAGAAAGGGGTGGAAGACAGGTGATGGGCTAAAGAGGAAACGGGATGATAATAAAGTGGAAGAAAGAAGTGGATTCGGGTTGTGGTTAGAAGAGGTACCGCATTAACCTGGACGGCAAAGCCACCACCCCGGGCAACGTAGATGGGAATGTTGCGAACATTCTTGACACCCTGAAATACTCCCACAGTGAGCTGTGTGTGTGTGTGTGTGTGTGTGTGTGTCTTGCTTGATAATGTATCATAGACCCTTGGCAGATGTAATATATTACACTTTTAAGTCAGTGTTTGAGGAAGCCCTTCTCAAATTATTTGAAAAAAGTAAAATGTTTCCCCGGAGCAAAGAGGATGAAGGGGCTAGAAGTGGTGAAGAGCACTGCAGTGCTTCAGAATATTGGGGAAAAGGTGCAGGAGATGTCAAAGACGAGCTGTACCTATTCACAATATTGTCAAGGTATAATTGTGACAAAGTTGAAGCCGTGAGTGCCATACAGACTGATTTTTTCCAGAATTTGACTGCTGCATAATTGGATTCTGGAGAGACCAAATGTGCTACTGAAAAATAAAGGAGATACCTGGAAATATTTCAACAAGGGGCGAGGAAATGGGCTAACAGAAATGGGAAGAAAAGAGAGGGAGCCTTGAGGCTTTAGGGACGAGGCATCGCTGGAGGCGAAAGCCCAAGGAATGGGCTAAGCCACGGGCTAATGAGGGTGTACTGGGATGCTGCCGCTGAAGTAGCAGGGCCCCACGGCTGGAGTAAAGAGCCAGGGGGTAAAGGGTCGGGATGGGGGAAGCACACCTCCAAATTCAGCATCTCGGACTCTGAGGATTCCTCGGATTCCACTTCGTCCTCTCCCTCGAGCTTGTCTTCCTCGTCCTCGTAGTCCTCTAGCTCTGCTTCCGACTCCTGACACCGGTGAATGAGCTCCTGGAGCAGGTAGGAGGATGAGTCTCTGTAAGTAATTTTCGATCTCTGCCCCATGGGAAATGTAGACCAGTACTGTCTTTCTGAGCGCGACAGTATCGACTGTGCTCTGCTTCGGGAACCGCTTGAGGTTCTCCGGAGAGAGGTCATCCTCGGCCACTGGGGATCGCTCCCGCAGGTCGCCATCTTGTTTAGCTGTTACCTAGGAGACTGACAACCGGGGGGGGTGGAGGATCCGCAAAGGATTCTGGGGGTTGTAGTCTTCGCCTCTCCACGAGTCTTCACTTTCAGTCAACGCCACCATTGGCACACGACTTTCGCTTTTTGTCCCCCTCTTTTTTTGTTTTTGATTTTGATTTTTTTTTCCCTCTCTCTTTAGTCCATTCAGTCTCTGGCTTTGTTTCTTTTTGCTTGTCTTTCTCGTTTCCCCCTGCATCCCTTTTCTTTGTTCACAGCTGTCTGTTTTCTTCGGACCTCGAAGCCCCTTGTTAGAGGTTTCTTCATCCCACTGGAAGACCACCGTGAGCCCGTATCCTGTTTCATTCACCAAGGACCTTTTCGCATAGTTGTACTTTGGAAGTGTTAGATGTCTATGACGAGTGCAGTGTTAGGAGCTGAGGGTGTGCATAAATGAACTAAAAAGCATGGCTCCTGACCTTATGGTTTAATTGCAGAAAATAAAGGGAAACTACCGGACAAAACTGAAAGCTGATTTGCAATTAATTGATATTTTACCCTCAGACATGATAAGCCATGTCCCTGGGGGCAGAAGTTGGCAGTGGCCAAACAATCCAATCCAGAGAGAGAGAGATTGTCGAGAAATTGACTGTCAATTTGACACTGTATCTGAAAGCTTCTGAAAAGCTATTAGCCTCCCATAAATAATTGTATTAGTCAAGTGACCTGCACTGGTAATTATTTTTGTCTTTTGGCATAGGTTCTATTTGCAGTTTTATAAAATAACTTTTGCAAGATTACAAAGTATGATTTTATGCTAGTGTGATTTTCCGTGGCGCCAATCCCATAGCCTTAAGCTCTCCACAAAGTAGACACTCTATAGAAAAGCAGACTGAAAATTATAACAACTATTATTGTCATCGTGATGACAATAGAGATCCTTGCAGGGACGCCGTCCTCAGCCTCCTGGCCTCCAGGGCCTTTTCTCCATGCTTCAGTGGTAGCAGTTACAAATCCAAAATGATCCTGTCAATGGCTGTCGGGGGAGAACAAATCCTGTGGACGCCATCCATGGACTATTATCTTTCTCAGTGCTTGGGGGACCATTAAAACTGACATAAAGCTTTTCAGAATTACCTTTCTTCATTATCTTGCTAGTCATAAATGTAAAGGCCACAATGAAAGTGTCTCTTTCTGCTAGACTCGCCTTGCAGCTTATTTCTTTTTCCAGTGGGTAGAGAGTCCCCACCTTTCGCCCCCTAGGACCTGGCTCTAGCTAACAGACATAGGGAAGAGGGGGGCGCAGAATCTATAAAAATGGAAACCCTGTGAGGGTTGTTTTTTTTTTTTTTTTTTCAATAACTTAATCAGTATTTCTAGCAAAGCAAGTTTTGCCAATGTCAGTCTATTAAGAAACGTGTCTTAAGGCAGTCAGTCGGGACTTGTCAAAGGATAATTTTCAAAGAGTTAAATACACGATTCTCAAACACCAAAATGAAACATATGTGATTTAATTCAACTCATTAATCAGTGAGGACACCAGTAAGATGGTCACAGGGTATCCATAATCCACAAAGAAACACACCCTGAAATAAGTTCATTAAGAGATCAAACCGGTTAGTGCCTTTCAGGTCATAAACTATAGCCTTCGGGGTTATGTATTTCCAAGTTTTTCATGTCTTTTCAGCTTCACATCTCTCCTTTGCCTATACCCATTTGACAGATGGGGTAACTGAGGCCCAGAGAAGTTAAATGACTGGGCCAAAGTCAAGTGCTGGTGTTGCAATCCCAACCTAGAATGACCAACCCCACAGTCTACTTTTAACTACCACTTCTGCAGGCAGAAAATAGGAGGCACGAGAAGGCTACACAAAAAATCTCAGAAGGAAAAACATGTATCAGTTAAGGTTCTTAAGTGTCAGTAGGAGAAGTCATTAAGAGAATGATTCTTCATGTAGATTGGAAGGAAGTCAGAACTAGAAAGAACTTCAAAGCCTGTCTTATCCCAACTTTTCTTTTTACACAAGAAGAAATTGATGGCCCTCCAGGGGCAATAACTGACCCCAAGTCACCTGACTTGTTAGCACCTGAGCAGGAATTAGAATCTAGACCTTTTGTTGCTCTATCTTTGCTCTTGCTAGTTCACCAAAATGCTTCCCAGGCTGAAATTTTATCAATAGAATCATTACTTTGGGATTCTGGGTGTTAAAACTGAGGGCACAGTTTCGGTAACAGTACCAGATAGAGAATACAGAGCTAGGCAAAGGGGGAGGGGAGGGAAGGGGTATTGTGCCTAAACCCCTCCCATTAGCACAAAACATCAATGATCACTTCCATTTATTCATTGCTTATTGCAAGCCTATGCTAACTGCTGTGTATATATCTCAGTGAATTATTCCAATTGCTCTCTGAAGTAGGAAGTGATGTCCCTATTTTACAAAGGAAAAGAATGAGACTGGAAGATGCTAGCAAGTCGCTCTGACACTATTTGTGTCCAGATCAAAACCCCAACTCAGGTCTTTCTAGATTCAAAGCTTCTGACGTTAACCATTATACTTCATTTTCTCTACAAGTCTGAATTAGTTTCTCAGGAAGTACTTGTGTGGTACAGAGAGCCTGGCCCTGGTGAGATACTGAAAATGTTAGTGTTTGGGGAGGGGATGGTCAGGTTTCCCGGGCCAGGGACGTGGAGCAGGGTGGGTACTGGTAGGTATGGTAATCCAGGGGAGCACAGGCCTCTGAGGTGGTTCTGAGTCCTTACCTAGTTGGGCAAGAGGAAAGAGAACGTGCAAGGGTCTTACCATGACACCCAAGAGCACCTCTCTGAGAGGACATCCAGGACAGGCTGCTGGGTGGGGAGAGTCAAAGAAGTAAAGAGCTGAAGCTTGAGCCCTGGCTGGTGTGGCTCAGTGGATTGAGTGCTGGCCTGCAAACCGAAAGGTCGCCGGTTTGATTCCCAGCCAGGACACATGCCTGGGTTGTGGGCCAGGTGCCCAGTAGGGGTTGCACAAGAGGCAACCGATTGATGTATCTCTCACACATCGATATTTCTCTCCCTCTCTTTCTCCCTCCCTTCCCCTCTCTCTAAAAGTAAATACATAAAATCTCTTAAAGAAAAAAAAGGAGCTTAAGCTTGTAAGAGGGTGCCAATTACCAGCCTCAGCTGCTTGGTAGCTTTGCCCCAGAAGTATGTTTTATCCTTCCCCCTAACTTTTCTGAGTGGAACAGGGGTGTCCGCCAATCCGCAGCGAGTATCCTGATGTAAGACCTCCCTCATTGAAAATGGAAAGGAAAGGCAGGGATGAACCTCTGTTTTCTGTACTTGGGAAGACAATCTTCCCAGGAATGTAGACCTTGGGCAGAGCAGAGGATGTGTGGCCCTATCCCTTCCACTTCCCTACACCACCACCAATTGTGTGTAAGGGAAAACATGCTGAGGTGGCAACGTCTTGAGCTCATGGTGTTTTCTGGGGAACACTGTGGCTTTTACGGAGCAGATAGGCCATGGGAGGCGCCATCGATGGAACAACAGTGAAAACACAACCACAACTACTGCTTGTGAGTGACTTTTATGTGCCAGGCACCCTACTAAGTGCTTCACATGTAGCCGCTCATTTCAGTCCTGTGTGGGCCCTGCAAGGTAGAGATAAATATTATCACCTCTATGTTATGAGGCATCAAAACATGTATAAAGGACCCATGGACAAGGACAGTGGGGTGGGGACTGTCTTTGCAAGTGGTGGTTGGACGGGGCAGGGGAGAGCAGCGGTAGGGGAAATTGGGACAACTGTGACTGAACAACAATTTTTTAAAAAGGTTATGTAACCCACTCAACCCATGTTGGCACACAATGGCAAAACTTGGACTCAAATGGGGAGTCTGGTTTCCCAGCCCAGAACCTAAATCAAGATTCTGTGCTATCACTTAGCCGCTTTAGTAAAACTTCATGGAGGACGTTACAGACTGCATGATTGTGTTCCACACCCCTTGCTAAGTGCATATGTCGTAATCTATCCCCCAGTGTGGTGGTGTGAGGAGGTGGGGCCTCTGGGGGTGATTAGGTCACGAGGGCGGTGCCCTCAGGAACAGGACTGGAAGGGGCCGGAGCGGCACCTCCTTTTCTGCCCTGCGAATATACAGGGAACCTACTGCACCCTGGAAGTAGGTCTTCCCTGAAACCTGAAACTGGCACTCTGATCTCGGCCTCCCAGCTTCCAGGGCTGTGAGATGTGTGTTCCTGCTGTGCATAAACCACACAGGCCGTGCTGCTCTGCTCCATAGCAACCCAAATGGAGACAGAGGAGAACCTGAACTTCAAGATCACCCAATGCATTAATGTCATATGCCTTTGTTTTGTTACTTCTTCCTAGGACAGAGGGATGTTCCTTCATAACAACGTAAGTTTATTACCTACAAACAGCCTGGTCTATAGACCTTCAGCAAATAATTACACAGATCATCATTTAATTTTAATTATCATAAGGGCTGAGGAGGGAAAATAAAGGGGCCAGGAAAACATCACTGGGGGCCTTGCCCCAGTGTGGTGGGAGGGGCTCTTCAGAATACCAGAGAGACACCTTGAGCCTCATGATGATAACCGACCAAAGTGGGGAGAGGACTGTACAATACATGCGGACTTCACTGTTATCTTTATAGTAGTCAGCTGTATTCAGATGATGATGCAGTAATTAGTTGGGCTGGTAGAGCCTGATAAAGCCCAGGCAGGACTTGGCTGAGCCCAATACTACCCGTTCTAAGCAGATATCACAGGCATTTTCGGGGGGTGCCCCACTAATAGATTCCCTGGATCAGACACTGGTGTGGAGATCACAGATACAAACTGTAGTCTCGGAAGAGATGATTGGAAAAGCTCATTGACAAAGGCAGAGAAATCAAGCCGAGGAAGAATTGTTGGCGAAGGGATTGCAAGCACCGAGTCAGGAACAAAGTCTGGCTCAGATTACCTCCCCAAGCAGAAGGGGAATTTCATCAGCGAAGTCACAAATTAGGAGCAAAATGGCTCCAATGTTCAAATGATGACCCGAAAGGACTGTGTGAAATATTTTGTGAGGAGATGAGGACTTAGGGTGTCACGCTTGGAGGTTCAGAAGATGATCAAGGGAGACCAGAAGGACTTCAGAAAGGAAGCGTCACACGAGCCGTAGAAGGGAGAGTTTGAGAGATGCGAGGTTTAATGACCAAAGCGTCCCGATGGCACTAGATGGTACAAACAGACGGGCCAACAGAAGGCAGGTGGCTGAGCTGTGCGAGAAATCCCACCATAGCCTGCATGCTTCAAAACTCACAGCCCCGGTTTTGAGAGCTGGATGGAAACAGTGGTGCTTTGAGGGAAAGCAAATCTTGCAGGCTCTGATGAAAAGCACAGGAGACGCCAAGGTCACCGTTATCACCAGTTGGTTACCAAGGCCCTACTATGTACATGGGTTGGTTTCAGGCACTGGGGATGCAAAGAAGTTAAAGTCTTGGTCCTTTAATCAAGGGATTTGCACTGTGGTCAGGCAGTAGGATACAGAGATTTAAAAATGAATGAAAAGCTCACTAGGCCCTGGCCACATGGCTGAGTGGGTTGGAGCATCATTCCATGCACCCAAAGGTTGCTGGTTTGATTTCCATTGAGGGCACATATCTAAGTTGCAGGTTCGATCCCTGGTTGGGGTGCATACGGTAGGTAACCGATCAATGTATCTCATTCACATCTGTCTGCCTGTCTGTCTCTCAAATCAATGGAAATGTCCTTGGTTCAGGATTTTTTTAAAAAGTACACTAGAGAAGGTAAGTTCCACCTGATCAGACAGGGCTCGCTCCTCGTGGTAGATAAATCAGTGCCCCCAGCCAGTACATGGGCGTTGTCAGTTGAGATAAATCTGTGTCACAAGACACGGATGCTGAGAAGCGTCCTGGATGAGGTCCGAGGTAAACTAGTCCTTCAAGGAGCAGAGACACACCGGCGTGCAGGATGGGCAGTCCCGCAAGGGGAAGTGGAGTGAACAGAGGCGAGGAGGCTGTCCTGGACGTATTTCAGGAAGGGTCTCTGAGAATTACTTGATGTATTAGAAATAAAAGCTGTTCACAGGAGGGTGGGAAGAAGGGGTGGGTGTTGCCCTCCTAGAGCAAAAGGGACATGAGTGAGGGAGAGGGTGTAATTGTCTTGTGGCCAAATGTCCTAGCAGCACCTAGGGGATGACTTTAAAAACATGTAGAAAAGAGGAGACCGGTGAGAGATTCTGACAGTCGCGAGGAGAAGGCAGGAACCTTACGATCCTCGGTTTTACAGACAGACGATGCTTTCCCATGAGCGTAATAGGGGACCTCGTTGGTCTCTGATACATGGCATTATTTTAGACACTTCACACAATTTACAGCTACACTTCATGGACAAAATTTCTCAGTTACTTTTCTTCACTACAGATCCCTTCCTTCCTTGCACAAAGCTCCTTGCACGTAGTAGGTGCTTTGTAAACATGTGTGGACTGCTCAGAACTTAGCTTTACAGTGATTGCACTGAATAGAACTGCCATTTCATTCCTCTTGAGGGAACATCTGTGCAGGCGAGTGTTTGAAATTTAAGTAGCGGGGCTCCTGTCTCACAAGGAGGACCTGGCCTCTGGAGTCTCCAAAGAAATGAAGGGTTCCTGCAGGGCTGGTTTAGAGTCGGGCCTGGGATCTACTCCGAGTCTGTCCCAGTGCCTGCCTCCCAGGGCTGTGGTGAGGGGTGAGTGAGATGAGTGTAGAACTGGCTGACCTGGTGTGGCAAACCGCAAAAATGAGCACCAATTCTTCTCATCCCTGTACACACACACACACACACCTTGCAGTGTCGCTCTGTGGCCCCTCCCATCAAGAGGTGGAGTCTAGGCCCTGGCTGCGTAGCTCAGTTGGGTAGAGCATCATCTCCACATGCCAAGGTTGCAGGTTCGATCCCAGGTCAGGACACACACAAGAATGAATCAACGAATGCATAAATAAGTGGAACAATAAAATGATGCTTCTCTCCCCCACCTCTCTCTAATATCAATAAATTTTAGAAAATTTAAAAAGAGGTAGAGTCCATTTCTCCACTGCTTGAATCCGGGCTTGACCATGTAACTTACTTTGGCCAGCATAGCAGTGAGACTGTGGCACCCGCAGAGACCTGAGAGTGCCTGGGCGCTGGTCTGTTCTTTCTTACTGCTCTTGGGAAAACTGCTCACCAAGCGAAGAAGCCAGGCCCACTGGCTGGATAACGAGTGGCAGCGGGCCTTGTTCCCTGGGGCCTTGGGCAGTTGCCTCTCGCTGCTTACTAGACATGGGCACAAAGCCAGCCTAGATCATCTAGTACCAGCTGACCCACCAACCGACCAGATGAGCCAAAACCAAACTGGAAGAACTGCTTGGTCAACCCAAAGAATCATGAGCTAAATAAATGGTTGCTTTAAGCCACTCAGACCTGGGAGAGTTGGAAAGGCAGCAAAGTTAGTATATACATAGAGTGTCTGCATTTCCTGCAGTCTCACCCAGCTGGTTGGTAACAGATTGAAGTTAGAATCTTTATCTTTGCCTCTCATGCAAGTGATTATTTCCATATTGGGCTTTGCTCCTGTCAGTGTTCTCTTCCATCATAAACAAATCTCTGCTACTATAAAGGCAAAAAAAAAAAAAAGCTGCGAATCTTTCCAACAGTGCAGGTATATTCATCAGGGTTCTGCAGAGAAACAGAACCAACGGGAGGTCAAATAGAATACAGGAAGTGGCTCACATGGCTATGAATGTGAGAAGTCCTAAGATCTGAAGTTGGCAAGCTGGAAACCCAGGAGAGCCGATGGCATGGATTCCAGTCTGAGAGAGGGGGGAAGACAGATGTCCCAGCTCCACAGTCTGATTCCCTTCCACTCAACCTTTTTGTTCCATCCAGGTCTTCAGCTGGTTGCATGAGGCCCACCCACCTTAGGGAGGGTGATTTGCTTGACTCAGTCTACCGATTCTAATGTTAATCTCATCCAGAAATGCTCACAAACGCACCCAGAACAACGTTTGGCCAATGTCTGGGCATCCTGTGGTCCAGTCAAGTTAACACATCAAATTACCCATCATGGAAGGCGACACTAATGACTAGATTCTAAGTTAGGGACAGGAAGAAAGTCTTGGCATCTGTGAAAAGCAAAGATGAAGTGTCGCCTCTTTCCTTGTCATGGTACCAGCCACCCTGTCCAGCCAGATGGGCCTCATGGCTGTGCTGCTTGAACCTCATTCTCCATCTCACACCCTACTGTCTGGGGCGCACTCTTGCCTTCCTTAAGGTCTGGGATGCTGCAAATCACTACGAGTATTACAAAGTCCAGGATGCACACAGAAATAATCACCATAATAACCATGCGCATGAACAAGCCCAAGGAGACAAGGGGTGGCTTTGGAATTCTTTTCCCCTCGAAAGCAACATTACTTATTCAGAAGCTGGAAGAGGAGGGTGTAAAGGGAAATCATACCTCGAGTCATGTTGCAGGGACTTCTAGTGAGTGATAGGACACTGACAACATATACATCTGGGGAACAAAAATCAGTAACCACCAGAATAGGATAGAATCCTGACCTCTGGCCTCTTCTTGCCCAGGTGAGCAAATCTGTGTCTGAATTATTTATCTGCTTTGTACAGAGTCTTGCCGATATAAACAGCATAGCATGAATATGCATAGTATTTTCATTATAAATACATGGAGGCTTAGGGCACTCTTCGAAGTTCATTAATTATTGAAGTCCCCAGCTCTCCCCGTCATGCTTTCATTTTTGTGCCTGACCAAATCAAGTCACTCAAGAGTCCATCTTGATTGTGAATTCATTCAGAAAGTTATAGCTTTTAAAGAGTTATTCTGAACAAAAATCATGGAGAAATTTGATTTTAACTCTTTAGGTACCGAGCTACTCTTTACACTCTGGCTTTAAAAACATTGTGGTAAAGTACGCATAACATAAAATGTGCCACCATGACCATTTGTAAGTGTACAGGTCAGCGGCGTTGAGTACACGTGCAGTGTGGTGCAGCCGCCACCTCCACCCACTCCCAGAATCCCTTTCACTGTGCAAACCAGGAACTTTGTTCCCACCAAACAACTGCACACTCACTTTCACCCCAGTCCCCAGCAGCCACCATTCTGTCTTCTGTCTCCATGAACTTGAGTAGTCTAGACACCTCACGTAAGTGGAATCACACATTATGTGTCTTTTATGACGGGCTTGTTTGACATAGCGTAACGTCCTATGCTGTAGCTGGTGTCAACATTTTCTTCCTCTTCAAGGCTTAGTAATATTCCACTCATCTGTCAGTGGACACTCGGGTTGCTTCCATCTGGGGTCTAAGCCTTGTGGATTATGCCGCTATGAACGACACCCTGCTTTCCACTGTTTTGACGGTATACCCAGAAGTGGAATTGTGAGATCATCACGTGATAGTCTGATTTTTTTTTAAGGAACTGCCCTACTGTTTTCCATGGCAGCTGCATCACTTTATACCCCCACCAACTGTACCCAAGGGTTCTCCTTTCTCTGCACGACCGCCAACACCCGTTGTTTTCTGAGTGTGTTTGATGGTCGTCATCCTAACGGGTGTGAGGTTACAGCTCTGGTTTTGGTTTGCGTTTTTCTAGTGATTGGCGACGTTGAACAGTTTTTCATGCGCTTATGGGACATTTGTGTATTTTCTTTGGAGAAATGACTATTCAAGTCCTTTGCCCATTTTTAAATCGGGTTGCTTGGTTTTTTGGTGTTGAGTTGTAAGAGTTCCTTCCATATTCTGGCTGTTAGACTTTTATCAGATACATGACTTGCAGGTGTTTTCTCCCATTCCATGGGCTGCGTTTCTACTCTGCTGATTGTGTGCTTTGATGCACAGATGTCTGCAATTGTCATTGAACCTCATTTATTGAGTCTCATTTATTTTCACTTTTGTTGCCTGAGAAATCACTGTCAAATCCAATGTCAGGCAGCTTTTCTTCAATGCTTTCTTGTAAGAGTTCTGTGGTTTTAGCTCTCATGTTTAGATCTCCGATCCATTTTGGGTTAGTTTTTATATATGCTGTAAGGCAAGAGTCCAACCTCATGCTTTTGCATGTAGATACCCAGTTTTCCCAGTATCACTTCTTGAAAAAGACACGACTACTTATTCTAATGTTTAAAATTCTCAGAAGAAACAGAGATTGTCTCTCTGGGCAGAGAGCATTAACACTGTGCAAGTCGGGGCTAATCATAGGCAGGCACCACCGAGCTCCTGACTCGCGTTAATTTAATCACCTGTGAGGCACAGGCAGTGGTTAGCCTCCAGGTCCCTCCCGCTCCTCCTGCTCTCTGTCCAGTCTCTGAATCCCTGGAGGGGCTGACCCTGCAGGCAGTATCACCTGCTCCCTTGCCTTCTGTCTTTTGACTGATTTTGGACAATGGGAGGCAGGAGCTCAGAGGGCGGGTAAAAGAATGGTCAGTGCTTCCCTCCCTCACACCTCTTGCGTCCCTCTGTGACTGTTTCCAGTCTGGAGGCCTCTTCCATGGCTTCTGGAACACGATTTCCCTTGATCCTTCAGTTCCTGCTGCAGCTAGGCCCTGGGTATCTCCACGATCTTGTTCCTGTAGTCACCTCTCAAAGGGACTGAACTTCCCCTTGATTCATTTCTCTTTAATGCATTGGAACCTAACTATTGGGCAAACACAGTGTGTACCCAGGCTGGCTTCAGTTACTGAACAAATGTGATTGTGCCTGGAAGGGACCTCTGTCATCTAGCTGGACCTGAATGAAATCACTCTGTAAACTGCCCCCAGAGTTTTGTACCCTAGGGGTGAAAACTGGGTACACATGGCCGGGCTTACAGCACCTCTACACTGCCAGCTCTCCCCGTTACTGATTCGACCCCCAAGACGATGCTTCTGGACTTACAGATATACCCCACCTACTTCCCTAAGGCAGCGATCAGAATTGCAGGCTTACACCTCAGCAGGGAATGTTTGGTGGATGACTCGTGAGGTGTTTTGTAAATCTGACCTGCTCCAAAGATGACAGTCATCATGACTTACAAGGCATTACCTGGCTGATTCCTAGCCCTTTGCCATCTTACAAATTACTCTTTATGTTAAAGTTTAACAATAAATAAATGGATATGGATCATAGTTAAAAATACAGGGAGAGAGATCTTCTCCATGCCCAATTGGCTCATACCTACTCAAATAATAACTATGGGGGCTGGGAGAGAGGACTGCCCAATTTGATTCATATATCCCCATCCAACTGCTTCACAAAGTAGCTGCCAAGTCTCTTTAGAAAAACCCTAAACACTACTTTGTATGTTCATTATGCTTGTTTTTATAAATGAACGTAAAAAGACAAAGTACTTTCCAGCCTGAAAATAAGTGTGCACAGGCAGAGAATTAGAATCTTTAGAAAGTCAGAATCTTTAGAAGCAGCCACATTATTTAGCTGATGAATGAACAGGAAGTTGTGGAAGAGGAGGTAGGATTTAAAGTTATAGCTGAATAACAATAAGGTTTTAATGCCCTTAAAATTCCACTCTTATCTGCTCCTATTTTTTGACTGCAAAGAACAGTAATTTTTCTGAGTAAAGAGTAAAAAGATCTATACTGTCTCACAACGGAACTCACCAAAGGGGCTGCCACCGTAAAGGTGGTTGTCTGAATTGCGTGGACAGTGTGAAAATGACTACAGGAAAGTCTCGTTCAGAACAGACTTGGGAAGCCACGAAGGGAGGGTTCCCCTGTGCATACCACTCATTATGGACCACTTTACGCCCCCAGGCAGGAAGAAGAACGATTTTCTCTTTGCCCAGCGACAACTCAGCCAATAAGAAGCCACCAAAACCCCAAACTGTAGCTCTCCCCCAAAACACCGTTTTTCTAAACTGCCCTTCCCAACGCCCTCCCCTCCTCTCTGAAAGCCTGGCTCCCTTCGTTTCCTGGACTTGCCTATGGTTCGCCGCAGTTTGCATGTCCCAAGTTGCAGTTCCTCTGTTTTCTTGAATAAACTCAATTTTCCCACCTAAACTGCTTAGCCTTTTGTTTCAAAGGTTGATGGGGGAAATAGAGGAGCAGAAGAGGGGGATGCTGGGAAAGAAAAGAGTGTCCTGGGGTGCATGTGAGGATCTTGAAAGCATGAGCAGACTCAGCCAGGAAACAGGAACACCATTTCCAGTGGCAGGAAAACAGAAAAATGTGAATGAGAAGAAACAGCTGAGGCGGCATCAGGGCCCCTGTCTTGACATAGGGGACAGAGAAGATGGGACACTAGGGTGTTCATCATCAAGAGAAAGATCAGGTGCTTTGAACGGGAAGGTTGAGGGCGTCATACAAGGCCAAAGACAAGTCCACTTCGCTCCAAATGACAGTGTGGCTATTGGTTTTAAGCCTTTAGCAAATTTCCATCATTGAGATACTGTCTGGTACGCGGAATTTACTTAGGAAGCAAAACTTGGCTTTGCAGCACGATTGTGCTTTACTACCTTTCCCTTCCTTCTCCCCAAACAAAAACTGGTCTATTACAGTCACCAGGACTAACCAGCCACCTAATTCCTGATCAGAGATGTTAAATACGGAAACTGAATACATTTCATTGTTAAGCAGGTCCATGAATGTATTAATTGAGAGCAAAAGAGCATAAGCCTTTTAATGACATGACCAACTGCAGAATCTGCGCTGTCAGCTGTCAAAGCTACAATTCTGGGCTCAATCGTTCACCGAGTGGACCATCTAAGGCAAGGAAACACCACGGCGTGTGTGGGGTGAGGAGATCCAAAACAGGGACAACACTAAACCTCACAGCCTGCTGGGAAAATTGCACATTCTCCTTCATGTCAGTCTGGTAAGCACACGGCTCTTGGAGAAAAGCAGCGAACTGAAGAAAACTCAGTCCGTAAGTCCTGAGTCACTCTACCAGAATGGAGCGAGAAGACCTCTCTCTAAAGAAGTGACAGTTAAAAAGAGACCTGCCCAGAGAGGCTGAGGTCAGACAGGAACGACTCAGCAACAAGACAGCAGCCCCTTCCTTACAAGTGAAATGTGGGTCAGAGCCCTGGCCCCTCACCTTCCTTATGGCTCCTCCGGGGGTATAGTTCTGTCAACTTCGCAGCTGTCCCTTAAAGAGGAAAATGAACATCCTGTGACCCCATCACAGCACTAAAAGGGGTCACCTTTTAGTTAGCAAATGGCGGTTTCTCTTTGTAATTACACAGTAAAGCAGCCGAAGCTCCTGGATTCCTGGAGTGTCCATTAGGGAGATGTGCTGAATAAAAGGTGCCCACGCTAACCCGTGGTGTAATAGAAGCCGGACTACGCACAGATGATGAAAAAAGATGAGTGGGTTTTGTAACACCATGTGAGACGGGCTAGTGAAGGGGCTTTGGGCAAGCAGGGAAAGCAGAGGAGGCCGTGGCTAACCGAGCCCCTTTCTCCTCCATCCTGAGCTAGTGAACAGGCAGAGGATCAAGCCCTGGAGAGGTGAGAGAGGGCATGCCACTATTTTCCTTTTTCTTTGGGTCCCTGATATGCTAGACTGGCTCTCAGTGCCTCTTTCTTCAGAATTTATGAAAAAATCTTATTCTACCAGTTTTGTCAGTGAACTTGGTGAAACTGTCAATTCTTTCATGTGTTGCCCTTGAAAACAAATCTAGGATGCCCTCCACCCCCTGCAAATTGATAAGCAGCTGGCCTTCCTGGTACTGCCCCCATTTCTAACACAGAGGGAACAAAGGGGTTTCACCATACGGGCACCTGGTATATGCCCACCACTATATTGTGCTCTTTATATATGTGCTGTTTCTTAATATTCAGAGTAGTGGAAATTATCATCCACATTATGCAGGCCAGAAAGCAGAGTTAGAAAGTTAGGTGGCCTGCCTGGGAGCATCTAAGCCAGTGGGTAAGCGCAGTACAAAATGTAAAGTTGGGTTTTCCGACCCCAAAGGCCACACTCTCTCCCACATGTGTGCATCCCACAGAAACCTGAACTGAAATCGAGTACCACTATAACATCCTGGAGGAAAAACATTGAGATTGCATTACTGCAACAGGCATTGCTAAAAACTGGATCTCAAGGTCCCTAGGCTGGAGCACATCCCGGTATCTGCCAACTCAACACTGAATATCCCCATCTCCACCCCTCCTTTGTAACAGAAGCCCGGCTGAGGCTCCGAAGCTACCCTGCTTGCTGGGGGCAGCCTGGAGCAGCTGCCTGTTTCCTGGAGGCTGGCCCCCACCTTGCTGCAGACCCTGATGAGGGGCCGATTGCGCCTAATCAGAGTGTCCTATAACTTGCTGGTGATTGGTTTAGGATGGTCACATGAAACTCATCTGACCAATGGCATGTCTCTGCCAGAGCGGCTTCCGAGACTGGTCTGCTAGCTCTTTACCAGACAAGTCAGAGGCAGGGTTGGTGGCACTTCCACAAAGGGCCCTCGGGACTGTGGCAGCCTGCACAGTCTGTGGGACAGGGTCAGTGAGAGGGAGCCTGGGACTCCGAAAACGTCCGCCTGCCCCCTGCCCTGGCCAAGGACCATCTGGATTCTTTCATTATTTCTTTGATGGTGGGAGCTCTCCTGGATGTTTCCGGTGGTCAGCCAGACACTTGGGCTCTTTTGCCTTTTTTTTTTTTTGGCTTTGGTAGAATCTGGAGCAATTAACCACTTCCTATTCATTTCTCTGGTAATTTAGAGAACTGAGAGAGCTTTCTCTGTGAAATGCAGAGCAGCTTCACAGAAGCTGAAGGAAACTTCTCTCCCCCCATTCTTTATAGGATCAAATAGGTCTCTGTCAACAGAGAGCTGGAGTGCTTGAATGGGAGAGTGCAATAGCGCCCGGTCTCTGATCTCCTCAAGGGTCTGCAGACGCACGCCTGCACCTCCACTTCCCCTTTGGTCCCTCTCTCAGCATCTTCGTCCCACTTCTGTCTCTCAAATTCAAATGCATTTCTCAATAGTCTTCGTGTCCTTTATACTCTGAACCCTCTTACTTTACAACTCCGTATTTGCAGACCAACCCTGGTTTTTATCCCGAAGTTCAGCACATGCTCACAGAGTGCCTGCCTTGGGCAAAGCGCCATGAGCACAGGGCAAGATGCCAGCCCGGGCAAGGCCCTGCCCTCTGGTAGTCTATAATCCAGCGAGGGAAATGAGTCAGGGCAAAGGCAGGAAGGCAGGAGGCACAAATCAGCACCCCGTTTTTGAGCAGCTAAGGCGGGAAGGGCAGGTGGGATGGAGGGTGTGAGCAGCGGAAGGACCAGGCAGAAGAGGAGGGGTCAGCTCCCCATGTCCCTCGTGCAGTTTGCAGATCCGCTGCTGGACTGACTGCAGGCGAAATGAAGATGCTCCTGCAGCCTCTGTTCCACCTCACCCTTCCCTTGAGCTCTCTTCTTACCCAGCCTGGTGACCCTTTTGTGCATTTCTACCTTCTCCCTCCAATTACTTTTTACAATATTATTATTATGGCCATTACCTTCAGTGACCTTTTTCTCCTACCAACTGGGTAGTTCCCGGGATCTTCTGAGGCTGGTGTGGGGCAGAGCCAAGATGTCAAAGTCAAGTCCCATCCCTCAGCCTGTGGGATTGAACAGGAGAGAGGAGTTTAGTGGGAGAGAAGGGGCTGAGGCTTCCTGGGTGGTGGACTGCTGCTTAGCCTCCTTCTCTGGGTAATGTCCTGGCCCAGTCTAGGCGATGTGCTGGATGGACTTGCGTGGTACTGTGTGGGGTGGCGTGAGGGGGGTGGGTGACCCACGTGGTTTGATCAGAAGGTAAGACAGGCTTGGAATAGCAGAGCCTCACCCACGTGACCCATTCACTGCCGAAGACGAGGAAATCCACCAAGTACCGCTGTCTGTCGGGTTGGCCTCCTTCCTGATGTTACTCAGAGCTAAAAGGACCATTAATACTGAAAATTAGGACCCCTTGCCGGCATGGCTTAATTAGCTGTTACTTGGTAACACATATGTGGGCAAGGGATTTAGCCTCCTTTCTGTTTTCTCCCCTGAAAAATGTGGGTAATAACTGGATGGTGCAGGCTCAGTGTGAGAATGAAATGAAGTGATGTAAACGCAGCACCTCGCATGGTATGTAGCTCGCAGACGGCCCTTTGTAGCTGTTAGCTCTCCTCGGCCTCCACATCCCCTTCTGTAAACGTGTACCTGGCGTCCCGCCTGGCCTGAGCACAAAGTAGCATTAGTAACCTGAGGGCCACAGCTAACCCTCAAACAGGAGGGATTCACTGTGCAGTTTCGAAGAGACTTCAAGCAAGTTGTTGGTCAATCAGTATTTTCGACTAAAGGCCATCCATTTAGAAAACGAGGGAGGACCCTTCACTAGAGAACTGATGGAGGCAAATAGCTGAGCCGGGGCTGCAGCCCCGTTCAGAAGAGGGAGGGGGCGCTGCACCGCCCAACCCGGCGGCCACCATCGGCTGCGGAGCACGCGAAATGGGCTTGCGTGATGTGGGCTGTGCTCAGTCTGAACGCGCACTGCGTTTTGAAGACTTCGTACAAAAAAACCCCATAAAATATTAATACCTCAAAAAATTCAAATGTTAATTATGTGTTGAAATGGTAATATTTGGGACAGTGGCTTAAATATTTTATTAGAATATTATTAAATTTTGTTAAAATGAATTTCATCCGTTTCTTCTTACCCTTTGTAGTATGGCTGCTAGCAATTATTTAATTACTTATGGCTCACATTATATTTTATTGGACAAGGACGAGGCAGCAAGCAGTTTAGGTGACAAGCCACAATGTCAGCTATATAACCCCATCCTTGCAGCCAAGCCCAAATGCACCTCCTTCTGGAAACACCCTGGACCCACTCGCCACCTCTCTGCCCCAAGCTGGACATAACCTCTGCCCCTCCTTGACCGCCTCTGGCCTGAACACCCTGTGACGTTTCTGTGTGGTGACACAGAAAAGTGCACCTGGTTCAGTATCTGAGTTGGCTCCAAGCTATCATCTCTGAAGGGACTTGTTGCCCCTGGGTGCAGGGTCTCTAACTCCCACGCCCCTCTCTCATCTCCCAGGGAAGATGAAGGAGAAGCATAAAGGCTTGGGAGAGGCTGTGGTTGTACGAATCCACTGTGTGTGTGAGGTGGGTTCCAGCGGCGATTCCCTGCCATGACGGTGGTCCCCAGAACCAGCGCTGGAGCTCTGGTCAGTGCTGAGGACTCCTGCACCTCCATCTGCGATTGCTCCGGGTCAGCCCCACGCGGCCAGCGGCTCTGGTGTCCAGAGTGGTAAACCTGCTCTTTGAGATGCGGACCCTGATTTCTTCTCACAGCCTGCTCAGCCACATTTTGCAGTTTTGATTAGGAGATAGTGCCCGGTGCCCAGGAACTGGGGCGGGTCACACCATTTAACAAAGCCATCACGCCTGATGTGAGCGCTGCGTACAGGAGGGAGCAGGAGTCACACACAGCTGTGCCCTCTGCGGCAGGAAATCCGGTGGCTTCCACTTGGGTGGGGACCTTTGCAATGTCACAGGGTGAGGGTTTAGGTCATAACTATGTGGATCTAAATTACCTCCCAGCAAACCCACTGGCGTTTCTTCATTAACGTTCCAGCAGGCTTTGATGCCAGAGTACGACCGATCACCCTTCAGCCGCCCGACATCTGGCCTGCAGAACATGATCGGAGGGCAGGCCGTGCTTGAAAGGGACATCAGGTGCTGTTTCCCCACGCTGTCTCAGGCTTGGTTTTGATGAGGAAGTGCGCCCTCCTTTTGCGACAGTGCCCGGGGTGCGTGTCAGCCAGGTCTCGCACATTCAGCTTCACTGCTCAAAGCTCACCGCACGGGCATCTGAGGACCCAGTAGTGCCCAGCAGCTCGGCGCTTTCAACTGTGACCTGAGAGCCCGGCTGTCACTGACCGTCTGAGTTTGCATTAGAAGGCAGTACGACCCCTAGTCAGATTTCTTCCAGAAGCTTTGATGACTAAGGTGGCTGATTGCCGTGGCCATACACACTTTCTAGGCCCATGTCGTACCCCGAATCAGAGCTAAAAAAAATCTCAGGGACCTTTCTAGGCACGTAGAGGCCGTTCTCAAGGATGCTTGTTCTTCTGTTTAGTTGGGCTTTTGATGTGGTTTCGGGAGGGTTTGGGTACTGCGTTTACCTGCGTGGCCATCTTGACGGGAACCTTCTCCAAGGTGCTGGAATAACCAGGAGGAGAGACACAGGGATTCAAGGGCCCCGCCGGGAACTGGGGGGGTTTCCATCTTGTGTCGTCAGGTCGTGCAGGCTGCCTTAGGACTGGTTAGTTGACTCTTGTGTTGGGTCCCCCAGAAGCTTGCCTGAACAAGGACTGTTTATGAGCCTAAGCCACCTCCTCCGTCTTCCATCAGGGTGAACCAAGGACACTGTCCCCAACATGAGCAAGACAGAAAAAGGCCTTGATTTAGGAGACTTCAAGGCGGTCCCTGTAAGCAACAGACAGTGAGGTCTGCTTTTCTCCATTAAGGGAGAGACACTGAGGCTTTCTCATACTCACCGTAAGGAATACGATAACCATACATTTTTTTCCTATCTGTAACAGGGAGCATCCTTTAGCTTACCTTAAAGCAGGTGATATTTAGCTCCTGACAGAGTCAGAGTTGGGAGGAACAGTCTGGCCTAGCAGATCTCCAACCAGAATGAGCTCGTGGCTTTAAGGCACACATTGCCAGGTCCCTCCTCCAGGTCTGTAAAGCCGCCATCTCCATCAGGCTTCATTTTAATTACAGCAACTCTTAATTCTGCTGTGTGGCTTCTGGTTGCGACCTTAGCTTGTGTATGGATCATAATCCCAGACTACTGCAAATCCTTGCTGGAAAACAGAAGGCAGTGGGAGTGGTGGGTGTCAAACCGTAAGTCAAATTAAAAACAGAGGTGATTCGCAAAGACCACCTACCCACTAGAGAAGGAAGCCACGTTCGCCGTCGGTGATAAAGGGCCATCCTTCTGTGCTTGCACGCTTGAAGTGCTGCGCAGCTCACTACTTTAACGTGTGACCTGTTCCACTGCGGGCTGCCTTGCTTTGAAAGAAAATTAGCTTCCTGGTAACATTTTGCTATTGATTTTCTTTCCTTTGATAATTTCAGAGGATGTTTTTTCCTCTCAGCATGCATCTGCTACTATTGCTGCGTAACAGATCACCCCCAAACAGCTACTTAAACAACGGTTTGTTTGAGGCACATGGCTTCTTTTCTTTTTATATTTTTATTTCTTGATTTTAGAGAAAGGGCAGAGAGGGAGGGAAAGGGGAGAGAGGCAGAAAGGGAGAGGGGGAGACAGAGAAAGAGAGAGAGAGAGAGAGAGAGAGAGGGAAAGAATGAGCATGAATATCATTGATTTGTTGTTCCACTTATTTATGCATTCGTTGGTTGCTTCTTGTACGTGCCCTGACTGGGGATTGAACCTGCAACCTTGGCATGTCGAGGTGATGTTCTAACCAACTGAGCTACCCGGCCAGGGCTGAGACACACACTTTCTGAGGGTTAGGAAGCCCAAGAGCAAATGTTCTGGATGGTTCCAGCCCAGCGTGTGTCACGAGGTTATTACCATGATGTCAGTTGGTGCGGCTACAGCCCATGTAAAGCTTGACCGGAGCTGGAAGATTTACTTCCAAGGTGACCCACGCACATGGCTGTGGGCAGGAGGGCTCAGCTCCTTGCCAGGTGGCTCTCTCCATAGGGCTGTCTGAGTGTCCTCATGACAGGGCAGCTGGCTGCCCCCAGAGCACGTGATCCAAGAGAGCGGGGAGAAGCCCCGATGTGTTTAGCATCTAATACGGTCACATCCCATCACCTTTGCCACATTCTCCTTCGTAGGTTGCTAACCGCAGGCCAACTCAAGGGGAAGAGAATTAAGTTTTGCCTTTAAGAAATGATTTCTGTTTTCCCATTGAGTTTCTTTATTTGGTGACACGTGACTCTTACTCTCCTTTAATTCTGGAGACGTGGTTTTCTTTAGTTCTTTGAACATATTTGCATGAGCTGATTGAAAGTCTTCACAGAGGGGGGCTGGCATCTGGGGCCATGCCAGCGAATGCTTCCCCTGCACATGGGCCATTCTTTCCCGTTCACTCGAGCATTTGCATTTCTTTGCTGAACACGTGAGCTTCTTAAAAACATTTTTTGAGCTCTGTCACATACACACTATTCCCACTTTTGAAGGGCACAATTCAGTGGGCTTTAGTATATTCTAGAGGTTGTACAACCACCACTGCTATCGAATTCCAGAACAGTCTCATCACCCCAGAAAGGAACTCCTACCTGGTTAGCTGAGAACGGACCTTTAAAGTAATACGAAGTGGCAGCTCCGAAAATCAGATACCCTGTCCCACCAGGGTCTGTTCTTTGTTGCTATGTTGCTGTTATTGTTGTTATTGTTCGTTTAGTAACATTCTTGGGCCAATCCTGTAAGATACGTATTTCCTGTCGCGTGTGGCCCCTGGGGATGTAGATGCGGACCCTCCAATACAAAGATAACCCAAGGGCAGCCCAGGTGTCAGTGGGAGACGAGGAAATATGCCAGCCTCTGGGGGCCTCTCTGATCAGCTCTCCCCGCGGGGCTGCCCGGTGCGCCTTGTTGCAGCTTTTCGTGCCTGGGTGGCGCCCTACCAATTTTTAGCCATATTTTCCCTTTTGGCCAGCCGCTCTGGCACTTTTGAATAGTTCGTGGTATCCTGATAAGAGATTTGATGCTGGTGGTCCCACTGACAAGCGACAGGGCTCTCTCTCTGCTGTTGGACAAACGAGGAACCACCCTGGCTTCCACGGGAGTACCTTGGAAGTACAACTTAGGCCCATACGTTTGACTTCGAGGTAGCTGCCGTCGGAGTGGCCAGTTGCATCTGGTGTTCGGGGCAACAAGTAAATCAGCAGAAACTCCACACCCTTGGCTGGGCCCATGTCCGGCAGCGAACGGCTGAGATTGGGCTGCTTATACCCCTGGCACAGTAACGAGTCTTATGGGGGGAGGGCCAGGCTAGCAGCTCGCTGGGGCTGGCCAGCCTCAGTCTATGTGACACACAGAAATTAGGGAGACACTGAAAGGGATCTTTTTTGTTCGCTCTCCTGGCCTGGTTTTCTATGGAAAAAGAGGCTGAGAGGTTTTCACGTTGCAATGCACACAGGGGGAAACACCGGCCCACACCGCAGAGGGGAGGAGGATAACGGATACACACGCTGCATCCTGCCCTCCGGGCGATCCTCACCCGGGGAATGTGGCAGATGAGAGATGGCTGTGAACTCCTGGACATTCTTCCCCACATTGACAGATAGGTCTGTGACTTGCCTGGTCCTTGTTGAGCTCTAGAATATGGCCAAAGGGACACAATGCCAGTTGTAGTCCTCGCCTTTGCACCCCGAGCCATCGTGTAAGAATCGTGCACATCCTGTAAGAAGTCCACTGCCTGCTGGAGAGACCGTGTGGGCCCAGCTGCGCCCAGGCTTAGAGCCATTCCCGCCAAGGAGTCTGGCATGCGAGGGAAGCCACCTTGGATGCTCCAGAGCAGCCCCAGCGGTTAACTCGGTACCGCCGATAGGCCCTGATTGGTGCCATGTGGGATGGAATTACCCAGGTAACCTCTGCCCTAATTCCAGACCCAGAGGAACATGAAATAGAACAAAATAACTGTTTTAGGCTGCAAAGCGGGATTAGTTTGTCACACACAGATGCACAATTGGAGCAGCAGCCAGGGCCCTCCTGCGAAAGTGTGCCTTAGACACGGGTGAGGGACCCGAGTGAGGCTGGGACTTCTCTGCAGCTGCAGCCAGATGGGGCCCTCAGAGACCACCCAGGGGGGCAGGACTGAGGGGCCCAGCCTGCCCTGTGTGAAACTGGGTGGGGCTCCCGGGTGCCTGCGTGGCGGTACACATGCTGGTAATACTGAAGCAGGGTCCCCTTGGTGGGTAGCAGATCTTGCACGTAGGACCAGCAAATAAATCCTTAGAAGAGAGATTTCTGAGTCATGGATAAGTATATTTCTAAGCTTTTTGATACATACTGCCAGACTGTATTCCAGAAAGTGCTAGCTAATTTCAAGTCCCTCCCACAGCCTGCGGAGCACCCGTTCCCTGCCCCCTCCCGAACACTGGCTCTTATCACCTGTGTGGTGACCATGGTCTGATGAGAAGTGTCACCATCTGCAATGACCTTAGTTTGTCCATCTTTGTGCCCCTCAGGCTGGCCATAGCATCGGGGACAAAGTCATCACACAACAGATAGTTTCTGAATGAATAAAAACTTCAGAGGCCACAAAACTATTCCTCCAGCCAAAGCCCTCTGCTGCCCCTCTGCTCTCATCCTACATGTCCCACAAGTGTCTCCAAATTATGACCCATGCAGTCTTGTGTCCCCCTTCCACATGATGGTCCCTGTCTCGCCGACTGGCACACCGCCCGCTCACTTAACCTAGCGACAAACCTGGGAACCTCCCTGTCTCCTGCATCAGTTCCTCTTCCCCCCACCCCCTACCCCATCCAACCAACAATCACATCTTTCCAGTTCCATTCATTCTTCACCTATTCACTCATTCATTCTAACAATATTTCTCTATCACTTACTACGTGTCAGGGATTGTTCCATGTAAAGCCATCATGCTTTTAAATGCCTCCTGAATCCAGCCACCTCTCTCCATCTGTACCGCCATCGCCCTACTTCAAGCCCCCACCACCATCTTTCTCCTGGGTTATTGCCATTCTCCCTGCCGCCCACCTTCCACTTCATTACTGGTCTCCCCCTGCGCGCCCTGCCCCCACCCAGGGTGATATTTCTACTGTTGAAACCTGATCCCACTCTCTTGCTTAAAAGCCTCTAGTGGTTACCCCGAATCTCTAAGGTAAAAACTAAAAACCAGTAATATCTCCTGCAAGCCCCCAAGCCCTTCTCCAATCATTTGTTTCCCCAAAGTCCCCCTAATGGGCACAGCTGCTTGCAGTTTCTTCAATATGCATAGTGCTAAAGTTTTAAAAACCTTAAACACCTCTCTCATTTCACAAAGAAGATAAGGGGGTTTGATCTTTATTTATTCTTTTTTATTTGGATAGGAGATGCATTTTGGAGAGTCTGGCTCCCTCTAAAAGAACCATTCATTCAGAAAGCACAGGAGTGGGGACAGGATGAAACTCTGCGCAGCAAGAGCTAACGATGCAGAGGAGGGAGTCTGTGGTTTAAGCCCAGGACTACAGCTCTGTTACTGGTAAGCTACAGGCTGCCGGCATGGCCCTGGGTAGGAACAGCACAAACTGGATGGACTCTAAATCTGGATGTGATAAAGTTAAAAGCTTCGCATCCTCAGAGAGAGAGCCAGTTTGTACCAGCAATAGGGGTTGGGTTGGGGGTGGGGGCAGGGTCTCCGAGTCACGCTTCTTGATTGGGGGTGACTGGAGCAGAGTGCTCAGTGGGTCCAAGAAGGACCGCATCACTGGGGCTGGTCCCAGCCTTGTTTCTGAGGAGCACTAATGTGTCCTTGGGCTCTGAGCCAGGTGGGGGCTACACCGGGGGCCTGCTTTGCAAATTCGAATTATAGGTCCCAAGGTACAGTGGACCACTCAGTGCAAACCTGTGCCCATGACTAGGAAAATGACAGTCAGTGGGTGTCCTATTGTGGGGGATTAGAGGAAGTGACGCTCCATCTGAAGGACGGGATATTAATGAGGGGCAGGACAGCCCAAGCAGGCAGCTCCCTAAGAAATGCTGTTCTCAGAGACCAGCTCTGGAGAATCCTTCCAGAACCTGCTCCCTGGAGGTGACTGTGGCAAACTCTTCAAGTGTTCAAGATATGTGCTTGGTTGGTAAGGCTTTCCTGGCCTTTCCTGTCTTTTCACGAATAAATGTAAAGACGAGTAAGCCCGGTACTGACAACTATGGAGCAGCGGCTGGTTCCCGATCCCCTGTAACTATCAGGGAACTCTGTCTCCAGGTCTGGTCGTGTGAGTCTGGTCGCTGACAAAACGTGGTTGTGTCCGACTCGGAGTAAACATCTGAGCAGAGATGGTTTCAGAGAGTAGGGACTTCACTGAACTTAGAGAGCACGTAAAAGACAACTTTCATCTTTGCTTGCCAATAGATGTTGTCTGCTTACTGGGGGGCGTACTCCCTGCTAGCACGGTTGTGGAAGAGGCACATTGCTCCTATTTACTTCTTATGGTTGAAGGCTCCTGATGTCTACCAAGGGAGCCTGACAAACTGGCAAGTCAAACTGGCCTGTTTCTGTTCTCCCCAAATTTACGTGTTAAAATCCTACTACTCAAAGTGATGGTATTAGGAGGCGAGCCCTTTAGGAGGTGCTCAAAAAACCCCATCATGGACACACAACAGTGTGGTGATTGAGGGGGGTGTAAGGGGGGTGGAGGTGAAAGAGGGTATAGGGGGATAATGGTAATGGAAAATAAACGAATACAAAATAATATAAATTAAAAAATAAATAAGTAGCCCTGGCTGGTGCAGCTCAGTGGATTCAGTGCCGGCCTGTAAAGCAAAGGGTCACTGGTTTGATTCCCCGTCAGGGCACATGCCTGGGTTGCAGGCCAGGTCCCCAGTAGGGGGTGCACGAGAGACAACCACACATTAATGTTTCTCTCCCTCCCTGGCCCTCTAAAAAGTAATAAATAAAATCTTTAAAAAAATAAATGAATAAAAGAGACTCCAAAGAGCTCCCTAACCCCTTTCACCATGTGAGGTGCCATCTATGAACCAGAAAGTGGGTCCTGACTAGACAGTGAATCTGCCAGGGCTTTGATCTTGGACTTCCTAGCCTCTGAGACAGTGAGAAATAAATTTCTGTTGCTTACAAGCTACCTAGTCTCTGGTATTTTGTTACAGCAACCCAATGGACTGAGGCAATCAGCCCTCAATGGAGGGACGGGCTGTGGGGTGGATTAGGTGCTCTTCCTTCCCTCCTGACTCTGAGTAGGGTCTGGGGCCAGGTGCAACTCTCTCAGGGGTGTGCTGGCCCAGGGCCTGCGCCGTCACTAACTGCATCTAGAAAACATGGAGACGGAAATCCAAGAAAATGACAATAGTTAAGCATACTGCAAAACTTAAAGACTTTCTCTAACCCCTGTGAAAATACTTTAATGCTTGCTGTATCGTAGATGAGTGAACTGCAGCTCATTAAGTACCAACGGCCTGGCACTGCGCGCTTCATTAGTCTCTGAGAACTGGCTGAGTTAACCGCATGCCATTGTCTGGTCTCTTCATTTTTAAATTGCAGCCACGGATCTCCTTCAAAACCGTTAGTGTTTACTTCCACTGGGACTTCAGAGAAATGCAGGGAGCTCTGGGCTGGTGGAGAACAGGGGAGCAGACAGAAAGCAGGGTTTTTTCTCAGTCTCTCTCGTGTTTGGCAAATGGGGCTGGGCTGTGAGAGGACAAAAAACTCCAGGCTGGGGACTGGTGCTGGATGGCGCTGTGATGGAGAGCTTCCAGAGGGAAAGGGGTTGGTCCGGTGAGATGATGGACCTCAGTGGGAACTGAGAATTTTAAAGCTTTAATAACAGGTAATTATAACAGTATTAATTTTTCTCTTTATGTCCTGGATGTATGTAGAAGCTTTTGTATAAATAGAAACACTGAACTAAGACCTATATATATGGCTCATTAGTGCTACAGAAGTTAAAGGAAGAAGGCAGAGAAAGCCAAAGACATAAACACACCGGGGGCCTCCAGGGTCGCTCGTTGAGTGACAATACAACCCTATTGTACATCTCTAGGACCAACGTGCTGACTGAGCTTCTGATACTGACAAAGTATCACCTCTTCTCCCTCAAGTTTTTCAATCTGGCTCCTATTCCCATTACTCTGCTCAAATAGTTCTTTCTCTCTCTTTTTTAAAGACTTTATTAATTTGGTTTTAGAGAGAGGGGAAGGAAGGGAGAAAGAGGGAGAGAAACATCAGTCGGTTGCTTCTGGCATGCAACCCAGGCATGTGCCCTGACTAGGAACTGAACCAATGACCTTTTAGTTCACAGGCTGGTGCTGAATCCCCTGAGTCACACCAGTCGGGGCCAAATAGTTCTCTTTGATGAAATAACTTCACCCTTGTTTAACACTCCCTTGCTTTATCGGCTCTCCTCAAAATTGTCAGCCTCTTTGTTGTGTATATTAGTCAGGATAGGCAAGGATATGCTGCAGTAACAAAAAAAAAAAAACCCAACATTTCAATGGCTTAAAACAACAAAGATTCATTTCATGCTTACATCACATGTCACTGCAGGTCAGCTGGGGCTCTGCTCTGCATCTTCTTCCCTCTGGGACCTGAGCACACGGAGCAATTGCTGTCTGGAATGTTGCTGGATGTTGTGGCAGAGGGGACAGTGAGCTCTGCAGGGTTGCACACAGGAAATTACATGCTTTGGCTGGGAAGTGAAACACTTCTACTCACAACTCACTGGCCACCTAATCACATGGTCGCTCCCCAAAACAAAGGAGCCAGAAAATGCAATCCTACTATAGTCCTAAGAGGTGGAGACCAGGAAATATTGAGAATTGGATCAAAATCTCAGAATTTTCACTTCATACAGTGCACTAACAAACCATCTCTCCAAATGCTACATACCAGGGGCTGCAAAGATCCCATGTTTCTACTGACTCCAGCAGGGTTTAGAATGAATCATTATAGAACATCCGATGTGCTGGGCCTCCTCCGTGACTCATTTTTCCTCTTGACCAGTTTTCACAACTGGACTTAGCTAATCCTCCTTACACTCTGAGAGGTTTCCTTTTTTTTTTTGTTGCTTCCTTTTCTTTACTTTTCTAAAACTGTAGGGTTTGTCAAAATGCACCCCTTCATCTCAAATGCCCCGTCCCTACCCCAGCTGTACACTGTCCTCAGACCATGGTCCTGCTCTACCTCCTCCCTTAAGTTGTACCTGGGTAACAAAAGCCTATGGTATTCCTCCTTTTTCTGAATTCCTCAAGCACTGAGCCTGAACCACACAAGGAGCTTTCCGCGCTGTGTGGGCTTGCAATATTCCACAGCGTGTTGCCATATGCTGCAGTTGCTTCGTGTGCGTGTGCATTGCACTATTCTCTCCATGAGATGGTCATGTCTTTGAAGGCAGGGCCCAGCCTTCTAGCCCTCTGCTTGGCAGCCTAACCATATGGGGCACCACTGATCTCCCAAACTAGGGCTCCTTCAGATTGGCTGCCAAGAGAATTGGGTGCTGGTCCTGCCTCAGTCACTAAGTGTCCCCACTCCTCTCCCTTGGACCTCCTCCTTTGACCCCTCAGTAAAGTGAGATGGCTGGGACTAACGCTCTCTCAAGTTCCAACCAGCTCATAATGAATGCACAATAGGTGCGTTACTGAGGAATTAACTGATGTCATCTCTGAACTCAAATAAGAATAAAAGGGATATCCCCTCTCTCTGCCATCTTTGTTGGAAGGTCATCTGTGACTGCTCCTGAAGCCCTGGCTCCTTTACCCCCAGAGGTCTGGTTAATAAACTTCCTGTTTCAGAAAGAAAAAGAAGAGGGAAGGGAGGGGACAGGACAGGGTCGCTTGGGAAACTCTAAGCAGACTCTTCTGGAAGGTTTAGGGCTAGGGAAGCGACCTGGGATCTCCCAGTGGCAGAAAGGGAGAGACTTGGCTTTGGAGGAAAGAGGGGAGAATTGCCTAACCTGGAACACTGGAGCCCCCAAAGCGGAGAAAAGGCAGGTTGTAGATTCCATGGTACCTCCCAGTGGGCAGGACCTTGGGAGGGGGTGACTGAGGGGTTACCTGTGGAGACTGGACATTGCATCTGGAGCGCCCCACCGGACGAAGCCTGGAGTCACTAGACAGGACCTGGATCTGGAGCTGCAGCTCCTGAGCGCAGTGGCCATCCACAGCAGGGGTGACAAAGTGATCAGGACACACTGATGCTGCTGTCTTCACCTCCAGTGGGACACTGGCCCTATGCCAAGGAAGAAAAGCCTCCTCCACTTCTCGGGAAACCACAAAAAGTGGCTGAAGTTGGGCTTTTGCCGAAAAAGGTAAGTAGGAGCTCAGAGTAGATTTAGAAAAAAAAAGTGGCATTTTTCTTACCTCAGTTTCGTAGAGCCATTCGTGAACTTATTGGAGTTCCGTGGGACAGTCTTCAGCATACGTGGGAGAAGGTCGTAAGTCTGTTAAGGCCTGGTCCCGACAGGGTGCAGGGGCCTTCAGACTGAATGAGATGTGCTTAGCACGTTGGAGGGCAGATGCACAAACTCACTGATGGCTGGAAGGAAGCAGGCTGGAGGAACCAGGGTAATGTTACTTATTGTGTGTGTGTGTAGCTTTTACAATGTGCCAGGCACTGACCAACTCTTGCTTTACTCGGCAACACTGTTGGACAGGAGCTGTTGTGAGGAACCCATTTCACAGATGAGGACATTGAGGTCCAGGGCATTTGATAACTTGCGCTGTGTGCTCTGCCTCCCAGGAGCACATCCACACCTTTCTTCCCTTGTGGGCATGCACCTCTGAAACTTGAAGGGTCCCCACAAGACATGCTGCCAGGGGAGCAGCGGGCAGTGGCAGCTTGTCCTAGGCTTACCCCTGAACCTGTCTCCAAAGCCCCTTTTCTCTGACTTCACGTGAGCCAAAGCAGCCCTGCCTATGCTCTCCTGTTGTTTCTTCTATCCCGAGCCTTTCCTTGCTTCACTGTCCCCAGCTTTAATAATTCAAAACAAGACAAAACAAAATCAAAACAAGAAAATAACTTGTACAACGCAAACCATTGTAAAAGGCTGAGCTGGCATTTTTGAGCCAAGGTGTCCCATGGAGGTGCCAGACTACCAGCCAATGCCACCTGGAGCTCAAACATAGCATGTAAAGTCTCCTCCGTTTGCCATGCGGGATGAGGGGGTTGGGCTCAGGATAGAGAACAGCAGGGTTCCGAGCGTGAACTCTGGCGTGGGCATCTCTCTGGGGCCAAATCCTTATCCCTCCGTAAAGTAGGGCGGAAAAGGTCTCATGGAATTACTAGGAGGATTAAATGGACTAACGTGGAAAAGCGTTTAGCACAGCATCTGAAATATATTAAATGCTCAGTAAATGATATTTCAAATAACATAACAGCAATCAGAAAACAAAAACAAAGAACAGGTGTTAATGCTTTCCTGCTTTGCTGATCTCTCGCAGTAAGTTAATCCTTGGGACAGAAAACTCAGCCTGGTAGGTAATTAAATAGGTTTGGGACCGGGAGTTGCCAGTTTTTCTCCTTCTGGAGGATCTTTGTAAAGTCAGCAGGAACCTGAGCCCACGGTTCTGAATGGGGTGAATATAGTGCGCACTCCACTCACCGGCAGCACCCGGCCCCTTATTTTCCCTTCAGCTGCGTGAACACACTAAATTGTATATAAATTAAAGATACACGTGCAGCTTTTAGAGACCACGACTTTCCCGGTCCCCAGGGAACCCCACTCCAGGTGAGTGAGTGTCCTGGCAGTTTCTGATCACAGACATCAGTCTCGGCCCAGGTATGTGAAAGCAACGTCTCACATCACGCACATTTCATCACACTCACACCTAGCTCTGCTCACAGAAACTCTGCTCTGGGGTTTGCATCCTTTCAAAAGACATTTCCAGCTCAACTCCAGTGGCTTCTGCATCTCATTACGTTCTTGATAATTAGGTATATCTCATTACGGCCCGGCCCAGTCGGAACGGGATTAGTTGTTCTCAGGTGGCGGCCTCGTACCTCACCTCCGCAGAGCTCCAGGCAGGCGTCCCTGCCTCCGCCAAATTGGGGCAACCACTTCCAGCTGCGCACACTTTGTCGCAGCTGCCACTTTGGGAACGGGCTGCGCTGCATTTTACATCTGGTCACACACTTATTAATTACGTGCTTCCTGTAACAACGGCACCTCATCGAGACAGAACCAGGACCTGTGCGGAGTCTGGCCGTGCCTTGTTTTCTGGTCCCTGGGACTTCATCACCCTCGCCCCGAATCACGCCCGGTTTGCTTTACACCCCCGTCACAGGAGGACAACTGCTCTCAGGCGTGCGCATTTCCACACGCACTTTGCTTCTCAAGCAAAATCCCACGGACCAGGGTGCTCCTTGTTTCCGTATCCTGCCGGAAGGATGGCCATTCTGCTGCTCTTCACGTATCTGCCCCCAGTGGAGTGCGTCCAGCTCACCCGAGAACTGTCAGCTTCTGTTCTTTACTGGGAAGATTTCACGCCCTGCCCTGGGGAGGCAGCCACAGCTGTGCCTCAAAGCGAGAATCCTGAAGGCAATGGCCTGGGTCCACTCAGAGCCTGGGAGGCAGGGATCCATTTTTCCCATCAACACGGTCAAGGCTGAACTTCCAGGCTCTGCTAGCCAGGGAGGGAACAATGCACAGTGGGATACACTGTCCAGAGCTTCCAGAAGGGCAAAGCTTGGAAGACAGCAGTGGTGGGTGGGGCTGAAGACTTCAGGTCTTGGTCCAATGAGATGTCTTCCTCCAGGAAAGGACAGCTTTGGCAGACTGAGAAGGGAACAGGGACTGCGGGAGGGCAGATCAGAGTGCAGGCTGTCTGAGTCTTCACTGAGTGAAAGTATAAGCTCCGTGGTACAAGGGACTGTCTCTTTTGCGTGCCATTGCATGAATCCCATGTCACCTGTGCTGTGACAGGCAATTATACTTTTTTGACTGACTGAACGAATGTATTAGTGCTGAGACATTCTGGGATATGATGTGACAGTAAGAATTATCAGGATTAGTTGCCAATTCACCTTGGCTATATTTGAGGTTTTCTCCCAAGGCTATTTGAAACACAAATTAGTGACCGTCAGGCTGAGGAAACATTCAGGCGAGAATGAGGTCCGGGAGAGGGGCTGGGGTGCCTGTAGCGAGGTCACTCAGCAGAGGGCAGTATTCCGGGTGGGGGCTTATCTCAAGGGTCCAGGGCAAGGGAGCTCAGGCCAGTTCTCACACTCTGTCCTATTCAAGATATTGGACATTTAGTTTTTTCTGTAAAATAAAAGATATACTTTTCACGTTCACCAATAACTTTATTAAAAGATTTGAATGTTTTGAGTATGTCAGTTATCTCCCACTATTGGCTTCTAGTGGGTGGAGGCCCAGGTGCTGCTAAACATCTTCCAGTGCATAAGACAGCCCCATAGCAAAGAATTATTTGGCCAAAATGTCAACAGTACCAAGAAACTTCGTAAACCACGTTGACACATTTGATCAGTCACAGCAGCTTCTCTGTACAATGCACAATCTTTTGTTGCATTTCGGTTGCGTTTTTACTTTCCTTGAAATAATAAAGCATCACATGCCAAAAATGTTGCGAGTGAAGTTAAAGACAACCAATAAGCAGTACTAGAGCCGTGGTACGGACCTGTGGGCCAGCCCAATAATGAGAGTGTCCCCATTGTCTAGTATCAGCACATGCCTGCCAGCATCTGGCATGTAACTGACCTCAGGGAATGTCTGCTGAGTAAAGAATACAAGAACAACAATACACAGCATTTAAGCTTCTCAAACCTTTTTAATGTTCTGTTTTTCCCACCAAGGCCAGTGTTGGACAAACAGGTGTAAAATTCTGGACCACTGGGGCGTGGGGAATGACCACATTTGGTCAGAACCCTTCCTGCTCTCCCTTCCACCTGTTTTCAGGGGTGTTGCAGTCGGCACATGGCTTTCTTCTGGGGCGTATCAACCACGGGCAGCAAGAGCACTTGGGGACCTGGGGCAGCGGTGAGGCCCAGCGTGCCGGGAGCAGTGAGCACTCACACCACCCAAGAGACAGACATGGCTGCTGGGTGCACAGAGGAGGAATGTCAGGGCTGCCCCGTCTTCCCTGCACTTTGCTGGGCAGACCTGGGCTATTTCTGATGCGAGGAAGGCCTAGGGGCTCACGAGCATCTAAGAATCGGTCACACTCAATGTTAACAGTGATGTGAAAAGATCTCTAGCCATTATTTTCTCTTGGCAAGTGCAGGGAGAAAATCAAGAAGACGATAGAATCACTTTTCATTCTCCCACTTTGGTCATTAATTTGATGGCTCTTGGTTTTGATACAGCAGAAATAGAAATGGAAAGTAATAGACCAACTCATAACCTGTGTGGGAGCTACTGCATATAAAAATGTCCCAGGGATTGACATGAAAGGACTATTTTTTTTGACTTAGCCCCTAGGAGTTCCTGTTTTGGTTTGGGGAGTTTGTGGAGAACTCCCCAGCTGAGAAGCCATTCACTGGATCTTGGCAATAGAGACAGAAAGCAATGCACACACACTTATTTCACTGAACTGTAAACTGGCAAGGTCAGAGGGTAAAAATCCTCCTGTTTATGCACGAGCGGTTTTGGGAAGAGACCAAAACTTCGCTAGCGGTCTCCTTTCCAAAGGTGGCCGGGCATCAGCGATCATGCACTCGTTTTCCAGAGTCCAGTGTGACACGACGTTCCTCCTCGTCCCTCCCCAGTCCGTTTAGAATCGACTGCATTGAATCAAAACGCTCTGTACTGTAAACTCCCTTTGGAGTTTATATGAAAAGCCACAACTAAAGAGAAAAAAATGCTTACATCTTCTCTCCACTAAAGCATTAGTGTAGAGGAAAAAACCAAGTCAGCGCAGAATATACCAATAACACATCAGGGAAAGAGATAAGTATGACTAAGTAAGCAAAACTGGCCACTCCCCACCCCCCGGCCCCATGCAGTGCCCCCTTTAAACCGTAGTTATCTTCTTATCTTTGGTGGCTTGCTTGATGGCAGCCTGCTCACAGATGATCTCCTTGAGCCGCTGCAGCCTCATGTTCTGGGTGGTCTGGTCCCCCACCCCCGTCTGACTGTGGTGCAGCAGCGTCAGGGCATGGATGTACTCCAGCTCCGTGTACTTCACGCCCTGGTCCACCACCAGGTTCAGGAGCTCATCGGCCGTGTTGTATAACATCTCGTAGTACTGCCTGGAGAGTAAGACAGGGCACTGCTCAGCATCTCCATGGCCAGCGACTTACGTTTGGCTTTAGGGGTAACGAATCTGCTGCTTTTAAGTTACCTGGTTCACTTATTCAATAAACATTTACTCATCACTAGGCATTGTGCTAGGCTCTATGAATATAATGGAGAACGAGACAGACCCGCTCTCTGTCCTCTTGGAAATCACTGGAGCTCTCCTTGTGACAACAAGAGAAGACCCTGGGGGACCTCACACCTTTCGGAGTTCAATCAGGAGTTTCTCCAAACTTTGCATTTACCTCTGAAACAAAGGGAAGTAGGCTACAGCACCAAGAGGGAGAAAAACAATAACCTGGCAGGCATTGTCAACAGTTTTTATCCAATTCTTCATTCAGCCACTCATTCAACGCAGGCTCTGGGAACGCAGGGTTTTCTACTCCAGAGAGTGGGATGATAATAGTACCTACCTCTTACGGTTATTGGGAAAATTAATGAATGCATACAAAGCACTTAGAATGGTGCCCAACACAATTAGACATGCTCTGGAAACATTAACTATCGTTAGGGATATAATAATAATATATTACGAGTAATGCAATAATGGCAATAGCAGTACATAGTGATGAGCAAGACGTGGCCTCTTTCCTCAAGTAGCTCAGAGACAAGTAGGAAAGGTAATGAAGGCAGAGAAATAATAATTGCGTCTCTGCTGACAAGTTCACTTCCAGGTACTGTCACTTCCCCTCACTGCACCCAGCGAGCTACCCTCCCTTATCTCAGACACAGAAGCCGAAGGCACAGTGCAGTTAGAGGGCTGGCCGGATGTCACAAACATGGTGAGTGGCTGTGCCAGGAGAAGAACCCAGGTTTGCGACTCTCAGTCCAATACTCTTTCTTTAACAGCACAGCCAAGAAGAACGGTCCAAATGCCATGAGGAGGGATGCACGTTGTGAGTATGCGGCAGAGGAAGGAGAGGTCACACCGCGCTGAGGGCAGGGTGAAGGATCCAGGGGTAGGATACTGCCAGGCAGGGTTTCCGGGAGGAAATTCTAGATAAAGGGGAAAGGGAAGAGCAGGGATGAAGGCAGGGAAGAGGAATCTGGTTAGCTTGGGGGGGTGCAGCTGAGGAACGGAGAGCTGGGGGGAGAGGTAGTGAAGTCAAAAGGTAGAGTTTGACAGCAGTCTGGTTAAGTCACGGAAGACCCCAAGGCCCAGTTAAGCCAATAAAGGCCCTGCCTCTCTGCTTCCCGAGGTTCCATGGGGAGCAGAGGCGCCATTGCAAGTTGTTCTTCTGGAAGATTAATGTGACAGTGGTACACAGAGTGTCTGGGAGGGGACCACTTTGCCAGGATAGAGGGGACATGACAAGGCAGTGGACCCAGGGCAGGTAGGGGTGAAGGCACTTTGCAGGTCTTCCAGGACCGCTTGCTCAGAAATCTCGTACACCTGGCCTTGGGGCCTTGGGTTTGTTTCTTCTTCATCAGGAATGTCCTGAAAAACAGAATGTCCTGGGGGAGAACTCAGCCACCCCTGGGCTGCAGTGGGACTGTAGTCGGTAAGAGCACCGGTGTCTTTCCACACGGCTCTTCCCTCTTCCTGCTCTGCCTAACCTCCTTTTCTAATTAACACCCTCTGATTATTTTTAAACAGGAGAAATGATTCTGTCATGTAAATATTCGGGAACAGCGGCAGGAAGGGAAGTGCACACCCTAACGTTGCAGGTGTACGAGTGACTCCTGGAAGCAGCTCGGTCCACGCCCTTGCGCTGGGTCCTCGTGGGGCTGACCCCTGTGGTGGCTCAGAGGCGTGTTTGGTTCGACCCCATGGAGCCACATGCTTAGGAGCCATTACTCAAGGGCAACCTAAAATGCAGACGGAGGTACTTCTGAGAGAGGAGATGTATGACCTTGGACGTCCAGAGGCCTGGGGCCCAATCTCAGCTACAGTCAGGAACCTTTTTGAAGCTTCATATTGAGCATAAACCCCACATGAACGACTGCTACTCCACAACAAATCTGTTGTAATTACAAAATACCACCGTTAAAAAAATACAAACCCTGATGCTGAGGATGAGGCATCACATTGACCCAGTGGCTTCGCACACCCTCCGGCACCCCATGGCTTCCCCCCGTTCTGACAAATGAGGCCCTGCCGTAGCTAATTCTGCTTCCCTTAGCCGCACAGGTGAACCAGAGACCATCCATTTGCAGAACTAAGCGCCCATTTTAAAAAATGCTCGAGAAGAACACATATTCACATCTAGATTCGCCAAGTGGAATGAGAGAGCTTGGGGCTAGTGGTTCTTTCAAAGCCAGAAGGGGCCTCAGAGCTGCAGTTCTGGACTGGGGGTCCTCACACTGCAGAGCCCCGGGGAGCTTCGGAGAAGTACAGGGCCCGAGGCCCCTCCCCGACCCTCTCACTCCCAGAGGTTCTGAAGCAACCAGGAGTCCGAGCCAGAGTCTGCGGGGCGTGGGAAAGGATGCAGAGCCATTCCCATCTCCTAGAGCCAAGGACCTAAAAACATTAGGGAAGGAGACAGAAGCAATAGGTGGCCTGTAATGCTTTTCAGTGAGATTAAACCAAAAGAATTGGGTTTCTGTGTATTATGATGCTGATATTTTCATCATTTATCTTAAGAAGTGACACTGAACCCATCAGATCAGATTAAATGGGATTTCTCTCACAAAAATCGGATGACTGATTTCCAGGGATAAAGAGCTGGTTTTCTCCAGAGACCGCTGGTCCCCGCTGGGCACAAACGACAAAAGAAGGATGCCTGGATTTCTAGTCCTGAGTCCTCTAGTGTGATAAGGGACAAAGGCATGCCACTTAAGTCCGTAATGCTCCTGTGTCCTCTGTGCAATGCAGACCGTCATAAAACCCAGGATGACACTCAGAGGGACTGAGAGACTAGAAGCGTCCTCATGAGCCTGGGTAAGCAAGGCCCCAGGATTGCAAGGCTGAGTTACTACACGGAATTGGCAGCTAACTGATGGTGCATTCTCTACAGTTAGGGGTGAAAAATCCCCATAACCACGAAGACATATTAGATCATAAAGAAACATAAATATTTAAAGGCAATGAAACCCATTCATCTTTTAGAACAGTTCCCAGCTGAAAAGGTTAGACAGCGACCGGAATGCTTGGAGGTGGAGAGAGGCTGTGCAAGTGGAAGGAGGGAGGTGCCTCAAAATAGACAATTACATGAGCTTCTGTGACAAACACTGGCACGCTGAAACGGAATCACGTAACCCAGTTGGGATAAATAACTGATCAGCACGTATGGAGGCCTCGGGACAATGGAAGCCTGGTCTTCATCATCAAGCACTACAACAGTAGCTGTGGCCTCCCAGGCACCCCGTTTTGCGGTAGATAGCACCGGACTTGGCTGCGGGATGGGGCCGGTGGACACGCATTCGAGTTAGACCCTTTCTGGCGCATGGCTGGTGGAGCCAGTCTTTCCACAGCCCCTAATGTCAACGGGCCAACTGCTACATGTGGCCAGAGAGCCTACTCTGGAACCCAGTGCGCCATACCACCCTCCCGGAAGGGCATTTTGTGAGAGGCGGTCTCCTCTGCGGCTTCTCTCACCCTTGGGCACACGTTAACGTGAACAACATCTCACTTTGAGCTGCACTGACATAACGGACCCTTTGATGCAGGCGCTGCCGTCATCTGTGACTTACAGACCAGCCAACTGAGCTTCAGAGAATGTGAGTGACTTGTCTCAGGCCTCAACAGGAGGGACTTTGAGCCCTGGACTCAGGCCAAAGCCACCAGAATATAGAAGTATCTAAAACTGTACAAAGCAAAAGTGCTAATTTTGAAGAATACTTGTGGAGCTAATTCACTTTGAGTCACGATTTAGGAAATATGAATTTAATAAAGTTCACGTACTGACTTAACTCTCTCTGCCTTCCACTGTAATGACACCAGCCAGTATTGTGGCAATTCAAAACTCACGTATAGCCTTTGCAGTTAAATCCGAGCAACGGTGGGTCTGATCTGGGAATTCAGGACTCTCAACCGAATAACGAAGTCACGCCGTGGCTTCACCATCCAGGGGTTCCACGAAACCTTTCTGGCTTTCTCTCTCATCCTTGTCACCTCTCTTTATTTCTCCCTTTGTGCTCCTCCAGGCTAGTAAGGGACCGGGTGGCCTTTCTTTCCAAAAATTGGCTGCCCTTCTGATTCATCACTGCCTCAAGGAAGGGAGATAATTAAGTAACTTCATTGTACAGACTGTCTCATCTAGTCCTTCCTGAGATAAAGACAGTATTAATATCAACAAGAGAATTAGGCTCTGAAGCTGACTTCTTAAATGTAAGTTTCAAAGGAAGAAAAATTTACCTGCGTATAGCTTTGCATTAGCCTCGGCTCCCCACACCCCTCTTAGCCAGTAGCTGCAGCAATCTGAAATCTTAAATAAAACCCAGCAGCAGATGGGTCACTAAAGTATCAGATAAAACATTCAACTCCTGTTTTCTTGCTCACTCAGTAGTACATATGCTAATAAGCAGGGAAATGGAAAGAGAGAAAAGAAAGGAACTGAATAATCTATGCACTAGATAATCATCCCATAAATAATTGAGAGGTAGTTATAGTGGAGAGACTTAGAGAAGTAAATAAATACTCAAGAGATCAACTAAACTCAGATGCTAGTTGTCTTTCATGCTCCCCCCACTAACCAGCTGTGTGACCTCGGGCAAATGCTGTCAGCTCTTTGCACCTCTGCTTCCCGTGTCAAAAACAAGTTACAGCAGATGCTGCGTAAGCACAGGGGTTTTGGACTGAAAAACCTTTACAGCCCCCTCTGCCTGGTCCTTTAAAACCACAGGCTTCTGCCAGAGTTAGCTGCTGCTGATTTTCCCCAAGCCGTCACTGCCAGATGCGACAGTGACTGACGTAAAAAGGTCCCGAATGGGGGCAAACTCAGCTCACTGCGCTTTCCAGACCAGTAACAAACTCGAGGGTAATCCTGCGTGTCAGAAGAATGAATTAGTTCATTAAAACATATAATGTAATTGCTCTCATTTGTCTTCCCCTTCAAAGAGCTTACAGTCTATTACAGACATGACTGAAAATTCTCATTTGAAATCGTTGAAGTTATTTTCATTTCAGGAATGAGAAAACTAAGGTAGAGAAAAGCTAATAATTTTTAGAGACTTAGGAGCAGAATTAGATTTATAGTCCATATTGGGGTAGTTTTTAACACTCCTGACAACGGACTGTGCAGGTTTTTGTTCTGACCGGGACGCTCCAGAGGAAAAATCAAGTATGATCTTTAGAAAGTTCGGTGCAGAAATTCCCTCAGCTGGTGGCAGTCATTCAAGAGGTCACAGAATCCGGGAGTCTGCTGTAAGGCTTGTGTGGGCTTCTTCGACGGGCCCTATCACCCCTATTTTCTTTATATAAAGTGGCTCGTGCGTGCACACCACGGCCCTTCCTTCGGGGCGCTCTTCGTAAGTGGCAGTTGCCCACCGGCCTCATTCTGATAACCCCCTACTTCCTGGGGAGACGTTAGCAGGTAGAGTCAGCTGTGCCCATCCCTCTCAGGAGTACAGCCCTGTATTTCTGATAGCAGCAGCCACAGCCTTGTTATATTTCTTTAAAAAAAAACAAAACAAAACACAACCACTCAACACCAAAGAATTGCTCTGAGACCCGTCCCTTAGGAGATGATGACCTCTCCCTGGCTCAGTTACAGCTGATGAAAGTGAAGAAAAAATTTCTTTTTGTTCCCTTAGCTACAAACACTGCTCCCCATCTTTGGAACACACTCTAAACTGACAAAGAGCTCTGGCTGAAATGTCCCCCTCAACAATGTAAGGACTCGCATGTCACCCTCTGCTACATCAGATGATTTTTTAAATTAAGTTGTCTTACAGCAGGGATAGAGGACGGGCTGCATTCTAAATTCGGTGCAATTAAAACTGTGTCTCTTTGGTCTGGGCACTGCCTTCGGACAAACCCCAACTGTAGGAATAATTATTCAGGCCATTCAGAAGCCCGCTCAACTCCTTCACCCATTTTGAAGGTTTTAATAAATACTGATCAGGCACACTTCTGTTTGCACTTGCCAAAGCAGTTCTGATGGATTCATCTTCTGATGGTATCAGATAATGAAATATGAAAGAGTGAATAGAATTACCCTCTCGTTCTGTGATTTTTTTATTTAGGCCCTTCATTTTACTTTCATAATTGTGTTTGTCTCAGACTCCCGTAAATGCCCTTTGATTATCAAAAGGCGAGTCCAGGTTCAGGAGGGCTATGCTGTGCTGAATATCACTTTAGAGAGTCTTTTCCATTAAAATAAATGATTGAATATCACTTTAGGGAGTCTTTTCCATTAAAAAAATAAATTATCTAATAGCACAGATTGACAAAAGGACCTAGCATTGTGCACTCTGATGGCCTCGAAGCTGCATGTTGCTTACCAATCAGCACGAGGCCCTTACTGGATATTACCTGCCACTCACTCTGTGTCTCAGATTAGCAATCTGGGGAACAACTGCGGAGGTGTGCTGAGTAAAAATGATTCAGGGGCCCTCTGGCTTTGCCGGTTTTAAGTAATGAAATGGAATTCGCAGCTTTTCAGTAAATGATGCAAACCATTTCTTCAAAGGGCAACCTAGTGTTATTATTACTAAGGCTTAGGAAACTCTAGTAACATCTTAAATGTTAATATGACACAGACAGTGCTTGCTGCAAGACGCGTCTTTTATCTACACTTAAACAAAAAACCCAATCCAGGCCCAGATCAAAGGTATCAGAGGCACTGGGCAAATGCTTTCATTTAAAGTAAGATAAATCTCACTTCTCGCTTCTCGGCCTTTTGGCTAAGATCAAGTGTAAAGTAAGATAAACATGGGCCTTGCCAGCCAGCCTGCCTACCCGTACTACTGCCAAAGAGTTGGAGGGCCCTAGACAAGGTACAGGACCCAAGGTCCCTGCTTCAAGTGACTAGCAGAACTAGTGATGGGATGGAGGAACAAAGGGGTCACCCGTGTTGGGTTTCTGTATTTACAACACAGGGGACCTTCTCCACTAGTGTGTGGGTGGAAGGTCAGTGTGGATAGGCATGGGCTGCATGGATGGCTTTGATGGGAAAAGCTGGCCTCTACAGCATGATGTCAATGAAGACAAGGTAATGGACCGATTCTGGCAGGTGCCAGTTGGTTCTATCCTTGAGTGGCTGACTCCGCCCCTGGCCAGCTAGCTCACAATGTGTTGAGCCACAGTCTGGGCGAGGTTGAATGCGTAGTCCACTGCGAGCCTGCGTCACTGCTAGTGGTGTTAAGATGCCAGGACTGCTATGCAGCCTTAGCCACACCCCGACTCCTGACCTTTTGGTCCTAGTTAGAAAGCCTAGTGCCCTTCTTTGTATTGTTGTAAGAGATTTCTCTACTTCGCTGAGACAAAAGACCAGATCTTCTAGGACAGAAGGGCCAGAAAGGAAAATGGTTTTGGCAGTGAAAACAAAAAATCAGCAGATTATTTGAAAAGTATGAGCATATGCAAATCAGTAGGTCCCAATGGCAAATGCTGTGTATTTACTAAACCCTGAGGTTATTTATGAAAGAGAGAAAACCTAAATAAAACAAAGGCACCAAATGAGCCACCTGGGATTCAAGGACATGTGACTCAGAATGTCAATTAGAAAAATAATAGGCTAAATCAGAAGGAGCTAATAGAAATATGTACCGTATCCAGCAGGGCTTAATTAAAGACCCAAATACTCTGACAAACGTGATGGATATCTTTGGGTGAATTTGGTAGATGAAAAGACCACTGTGAATAATATATATTTGGACGTCAGTGAACCATTTTATACAGTGCCTCTAAGAAACATTACCAGCAAAGCAAATTTCTTCTGAATGGCTACTCCGATAGGGCACAGGCTCAAAAACGAAGGGCGATGGTAAAGGCAAACCAACAAATGCCGAAGAGAAAGCAGGCAGCAAATGCTCAGGACACCGGCTTGTAACTGATCTGACTCAATACCTTAATTAACGTGCAAGACCACACAGAGCGTGGAAAGGGCAACGTTACTAAATGAAGGCCCGTGAACAGTGACAAAGGAAAAGAACAAGACAGTGAAGGACTCGGAGGGTTTAGAATTTTGGGCAGCAAATGACAAAATGAGACTCACCTTGGGAACACCCAAGGGCATTCGTCTGGAAGAAATCCCAGCAGCCTGCACCCCACAGCTGGGAGAAACCTCCGAACAGCAATGGTGGAAGCGATCATGGAGGTGTACGTGGGGGGCCCCCAGCATTTTCTTAGTTCCCATAAAAGAAAATGCCAGCTATAGGTCAAGGAGGTGATGATCATCTGTCTTTGTTGTACTTTAGAGGTCTGGGTTGCTTTCTACCACAAGCCAATTGAAAGGAAATCAGAAAAAAAAGCATCGAATGGGATTAAAGGGACAGAAAGTTGGAGGGAAAAAGCTTAAAAGAGATTCAGCCCAGTTTTTGCTCAAATGGCCGCTTAGCAGTAGTGAGGTTTCCCTGACCACCTCATCTGAAATGACACCTGCTCGGTCCTCACCAAGCTCTATCCTTTCTCTGAGCTTTACTTTCGTTCTGAGCACCCACCTCCATCTAAAAATATGTATTACCCTAAACATTTTTAGTGCATATTGTATAGCTTTATGTATAAAGGTAGAGACACCGCAAAATTCAGTGGTTGTGATCATGGATTCAGGAGCCAGGGGCCTGGCTTTGAACCCCAGCTCTGTCTGACTGTGCCTTACTTTCTTCATTAGAGAAAGGAAATAGTACCATGGGGCTGTCACAAGGATCTCATGAGGAAGCAAAGTGGCTGGACTGGAATCGATGTCATACCAGTGCCTACTCTGTAAATAAGCGTCTGCCCCACACCGCTAGAACTCAGGCTCAGTGAGAGCGGGGTCGGGTTCTGCATCGTTCTGGTTACCCTCGGCCTCCGCGCAGGGAACCTGGTGGTGCTGAAGAAATCAAAAGGAGTGAACAGGTGAGAGAGCCGACAGTCAGTAAATCCCGTTAAGTGACAGAACACCACGGAAAGGTAGTCGGAGTCTTTGACACGGGAAGGGGAGGAGCTATGCATAAAACAAGCTCTCCTGGAAAGGCCAAGGACGTTCCCGTGCAACTCCACGGGAGATGCGGAGCCCCTCTGACTTCGGGATAACTGCTCGCAAAAGGCAAAGAGGAGGCCCCACAGGGAAGAAAGAGGTCCATCTTGGACAAATGATCCACAACCCTCCACTTTTCTTTCTTTCTCTGGTGGAAACAGACATGAATTCCTAGATATTTCTTGGCCTGTCTGGACCTCAGTTTCTTCATTTACCCAATGAGCTAAATGACATCACACGTCACAGGTTAGGTTTGATGAAGCCAGATGACATGGTAGGGCACGTGCTGTGTAACAATGGTAGAAACAACAGCTGACTTTTACTGTACTCCCCAGCCCCCTGTGTACGGTCTCTTCCTTCAGCACAACTGTATGAGGTACCAGTGGTGTTTTATGAAACCTTCCCTCTCCACTCCAAAGAGGGGTTTCTTTTCTCTTCTTTCTTTTTCTAAAGTTAACCCTCCGCCCTCGATCCCACTCTCTCTCAGTGCCTTTAGGGCCCTGCTGGGGTTTTGTTTTAACTCTTGCATCTGGCATCTAGCCCATTCACTGCTTCCTTCATGTCTGCCTTCAAACATCCTCACATCGCTCATGTTTTGAAAACCAAACAAAGCCAAACAACAAACCCCAAGCCCCTTGTGATCCTGTGTCTACTCCCCCCTCACTGTTTCTCTTCTCCTTTCACTGTAAAATTTCTGGGAAAAAATCATTTGTATTCACTGTTTGTCCTTCTAAAGCCTCCACTTTGTCTGAAACTATATTTAGAAAGGTCACCAATGACACCCTAGTGGACAAACACAATGGCTTTTGCTCAGGACTTTTCCCCTTGGCAGTTTTCGGTCCCAAACTCAACTCTTTGACCCCCGCTATTTCAATCCTTCCCCCAGTGCCTTCGGTCCCTTTGATGCTCCCACGGGCTCCCACACTGCCTGCCCACTGCAGGAGGTCCCACCGGTCAGACCCCTGCTTTTTCTCTGCTCCCGGAAGTCTTATCTGTTCAGGAGATGTTCTTTCTCTCTCAAGATCTGGTTTTTCAGTGATCAAAGCTTCATTTGCTCTGATTTGCAGACATTTCTACCAGATGTCCTTAACAAGTAGCCTCCCTGACTTCCAAATTTTGCTCAGCAGAAGTGTGGTTTCCAAAACCTCAAAATGTCTGGGTCACTTTTGAGTCTCTGCTCTTCCATTTCTCTTGACAACGACCACCAGCTCTGTCATGATAACATCTTTTATAGTTAGTTCTTCTTTCCAGTCTCATTATCACAGATCATAAGGACTTCTTACTGGGCTAGTACAATAGTCTCCTACTGTAGTCTCTCACCTTCACTAACTCTTCCCAGACTCATCCCCAGTTCGACAGCAGCTCCGACAACGGCTCTAATCACAACAACAACTTGTGTGCTCACTGGTGCCAACAGGATTCAGTCCAAACTCTGATACCCAAGGCCTTTTAAAGATTTGGCTCCTATTTGACTTTTTCTCCCGCTTTCTACCTGCATCAACCTATTTAGGCCAAACCTAGCTACTCACTGTTCCAGAACATGCCTAGTGCTTTTAGGCCATGTATCCAATGCCTAACAAACCTTCGGGATTGCTGAGATCCTCTGTCCTTTGTGAAGCTATCTGAGCAATTTCTTCTTTCTGTTACTTGCGGCATGGGTCGCCCATTTACCATGTACCATTCAGAGTAGCGTCTGCTTCATAAAAAAGGATTTTTTTTCACTTAGAGATACAATAAAAAAGGGTATCGGGGTATTTATTTATTACCTGGGCAAACTTGGAAAAGTTAATTAACCTTTTGGGGCCTCAGTTTCCTCATAAAATAAGGATACTGATCGTACCAATTCATCAGGTTGTTAGGAGGACTGAATGAGCTAACAGCTGTAAAATACTTAGAACAGTGCCTGGCACATAATACGTGACTGTCTGTTAAATAAGCAAACCACAAAACAAACAAAGGCACAAAAAGCATACAGTGCAAAGTCTCTCTCCCCTCCTCATACCTATACAGCCTACTTGTGCACGTGACTGTGTGTACACACAGTACTTAGAGAGAAATGGTGTTTACATGCTCTGCTGCACTTTGCTGTTTCCACTTAACAATACATCTTGGAGATGGTTCTGTTTCAGCACCTATCGACCCGCCTTATTCTCAATGGCTGCAGAGAATTCAACGCCATGGATGTACCATAATATATATTTATTAACTTCTCCCGGGACGCAGCCTTCCTGGCGACAATGACCATGTCTTGTGACTCTCTGCAGCATCCTCGGTGCTTACGTAGTACCTTTCAAAATTCTTCTTGTATTTATTTGCTCAACAAATATTTAAGCATCACTTATGCACCAGGTAGTGTATAATAGGTCATGTGGGTAACAGAAGGGAGTAAAACATAGCCCTTGCTCTCTGGAGGTGCAGAGTCCGGTGTGACAGTAGCCACGTAATCACCGTTAGGTGACGGTGGCTTAATAAAGGTACAGATGAGACTCTCAGACCACCAGTGGGAGGGGCTGTGTTCTCCTTAGAGCTGTCGGGGAAGGCTTTGTGGAGGACACGGGAATGATGAGGCGAACACAAGAGAGAAAGTGCTTGACAAGTACATGGAATGTGTGACATGTGGTGGGGAGGCAGGAAGGGTACGGTGCTGGGGGAATTGCAGACGGTTTATTTCTCACTGGGGTGCAAGGGCTACGTAGAGGGGGAGGAGGGACCAAGGTTGGCAAGGCAAGCTGGGGCCAGGTCACAGTGGCCTTGCTGTCACGCTCAGGTCTGGGCTTCCACGAGCAGGTGGAAGAAGGGAGGGTGGGTGAGACTGCCTCAGCGGTGGCAGCCTGGTATTTTGCCTCAGTTGTTAGGCAAAACACCATCAATTCTTACCATTTTTGATGAAAGAAGATATTTCAATATTCCAGTATTTCAAGTGGCAAAGAAATAATCTCAGAACCAAAGGTACATGCTTTCTTTTCTGAGAAACTCCAACTCAGTTCACTGTCCTTATTTTTTGGGTTGTCCCCTGGATGAGGACAGTCTAGCTTCAGTCCACACCCTGGCACCTGGGAACTCATTCTGTGGTTGATGGGACGGGGCTGAGGAGAGAGAGTTCTCAAGAGGAGTCAGGCGGTATGACCCACGTGGTTGGGAAGCACCTCGCCCGCCCGCATGGCGGGGCAGGGGATGCAGTCTGAGGAGCGAGCTCGCGTCAGACTGGCGACCACCCATCCTCTCTCCTGTCAGATCTCACCCATCTTTAGGTTTCCTCACAGCTCCGTGACCCCAAGTGTGTAGCTGGACAAAATCCACCTCAAAGAGAGAACAGGCTGCCAACATGGCACCTCCAGCACCTTCCATCAGGCCACCACCGTGGAGCTGTCCCAGTGCACACAGCGGGCTGAGATGAGGCAGGGAGGGCAGTAGGGACAGAAGAAGGCAGGAGGGGCGCCTTTTACCCAGAGGTGCCTGCCAATGCTACCCCTCCCCTGGGCTGTTGGAATGTGAGGGAGGGAGCACCTAAGATGCGTATACCTGTATATGAAATTATAAACTAGGGGTATGATCACTGTCCTGTTTAATCTCTCAGCAGTCAGACACAGTAGGCTGGATGACCTGAGTTTGGCAAATAAACAGAGGGTCTAAGAATGTCACAGTGTCACGTGACTGACACAGGATTAAACCCTTGGTTCTCCCCTACAGTTAAGAGGGGGCTTCCGGGAACTCTGTATTACATGGCAAGGACTGACACCAAATTCTTTTTTTTTAAACTTGTTTTTAAAAAAGGATTTAATTTATTTCTTAGAAAGAGGGAAAGGGAGGGAGCGAGAGAAATATCCATGGGTTGCCTCTCACATGCCCCCAGCTGGGGACCTGGCCTGCAACCCAGGCATGTGCCCTGACTGGGAATCGAACTGGTGACCTTTCGGTTGGTTCTCAGTCTACCGCTCAACCCACTGAGCCACACCAGCCAAGGCAGACTCTTAGTTTCGTATTGGATTTAAGTCCGGGGAGGGTGTCTGGGGGAAAATGAGATGTACTAGGATACAGTTAACCTTAGGAAAATACATTCTGAGAGTCAGCAGAGAAAAAGGGCAATGAGGGACAAAACAACAATTTTTTTAAACTGGCTCTTTCCATAAAAACACTAGGATTCAGATTGCTTAACAATGCTGCCTTCCTAAGTCTATATATAAAGAAAAGGGCCTTTGATGGAGAAAATATATGTAGCATTTGTATTCTTTTTTTAGAAAGAAAAAAGCATTGGATTTAAAAGGGCAACATTATGAAAGGAAGGTCTTTGAGCCTTTAATGCCTCTATTTAAATGCTAATGATAACCTATGGCTCTGGACCACACAGAAATGAAAGTTTTTGAAAGACCAAAAAGCGAATTTAAAAGGAAACGCTAATTTCTTGAAAAACAGCCTTTATTTCTGAAGAGAAGCCAGCTCACAGGACTTGGGAGAGGAACAGGCCTTTGATGGGTAGAACCCGGCCACTAGCCAGCAGGTGAGTGTGAAGGCAGGGACTCCGCCTTCGGGTTCATGTCTGCCACAAAGTGTACCTGCGAGAGGGGTGCTTTTCCACCCCCCGAAACTTTTTCCCTTAAGGGCTTGTGCTGAGGGGGGCCCACTGTTTGGAAGGAAAGCCAGAGACCAAGGCAAGGAGGAAGCACAAGGCCTGGGGTCACGGGGCCCAGAACAGGGGGGCTTGGAGGGCACAGCCAGGGCCTCCTGAACTTTGGCACCCGCTGCATTTCCCAAGAGAGGTGACAGTGGCGGATGCAGCAACTGAGGCTTCAAGAGCTGGCCATCAGAACTCAGGCGGGGAGGCTGGGAGACCATGTGCCATGTGTGGGTGCCAGGGAAACCAGCTCAGCCAGATCAAGCGAAGCCAAATTAGGGAATACCTGGGATGGAGGAAGTGGCTAGGAAGGGAGCCCACAGAGGCTTCTGGGGGGGGGGTTCTAGTACTTTTACATATTTTCATCTGGGTGACGGTAATCGAGCTACATAGTTAAGATTTGCACAGTTACACTTCAGTAAAAACACATTACTTTTTTCCTCCTAACATCTCCCTCCAGAAGAAAAACAAAAGTAAGAGAAAGTAAAAAAGCACGCGGTAGGCCAGGTGATGGGTGGGTACCTGGACATGTACATTTAACTCAGTCCATCCCCTAGCATAGAGACAAATGCTAATTTTATGAGCCTTGAAAACATGACCATCACTAAAAGGTGCTAGACACAAAGACCAGAAGCTGCATGCTTCCCTTTATATGATGCATCCAAGAATTCACAGACACAGAATGTGCACTAGTGGGGCGGGAGTGAGGGGAAGTGGGGAATGACTGCTAATGGACATGGCGTTTCTTTCTGGGGTGCAGAAATGTTCTAAAATCAGCCAGTGATGATGATGGCTGCCTAACTTTCTCACTGTACAACCCTCCCACCAATGAATTACATACTTTAAAGGGTTAATGTTTATGTTATGTAGATTACATCTCAATAAAGCTCTTATAAAAATGCTAATGTTATGAACTAGATTCCCGACTATACAGAAGATGCTCATCCACAGCCAACACTGTGTCAAGACTGGTCCGTTAGTCAGGACAGTTGCTGCAGCTCAGCGTTCTCCTGTGATATTTGCCAAGAAGATTCTGTCAGCTGACCCACAGGCAAACACCTTCACCAGCTCACTTCTCACCAACGGTCCCTGAAATGTACTGAAGCCATTCTGCAGGGCTCCACACTTCTGTGGCTTCCGTGACCCCTAGTGTCCTTGCACGAAATGCCTCTGAACTCCCTCCAGCCCTATATGCTAATCTCAAGAAAAACTTCTAACAACTAATAATATATAACCCTACTAGAAAAACAGGTTAGAATTGGGAACAATTCTATGTGTATGATTACAAAGTAACAGAAACACAGCTGAGCCAAAGATTCGCTGATTACAGTTTTTATTAAGGGATATTAGTGTTTATTTAACACTTAATATATGCCAGGTGCTTTACAGGTGTACCTGACTTCATCCTCACAATGCAGGCTCACAAAGAAAGGGTAAGTACCTGAGGTCGCCTGGCTAGGTAACGGCAGCCAGACTGATTTCTGCCGACACAACACACCGCCCTGTCTGCAGCCCCCAGATCACTTCGGGAAGACTCCGAGTTGGGCCAAGAGCCCACAGTTCTCACCCAGAACCAAGCCTGGGGAGACAAAATGTCTACTCGTCACCTTGGGACCCACTGAGATCCTATTTGTGACAGCCCTACGTGAACTGTAACGTGCCATGCACACACTGGGCGAGAATACAGTAACGCTGTTTTCGCTCGGGTATCAGACGGGGCAAGAATTAGAAGGTGAGGTGCAGACGACCACGCCAAGTGTCGCTGTTACGTGAACTTACGTTAAAGTTAGAGATGAGACTTCTTGCAATGATCTGTTCTTTTACTCGGCGGACCTCCAGACCTACAACTCATGGTAGAGTGACTGACTCTTCAGGGCTGCACTGAGGCAGGCTGAAGAGACAGGTGAAGGGTGGAATGGCCTGTGATCTCAGCAGGTACAGTCTCACACGCATGCACACACACACGCACACACACACACACACCTGTTACTTTCCCTCACAGGGAAAGTAAAAAGACATACAAAAGGCAGCAAAAAACGGCCTGGAAACCTGCACCGCCAGGTTTTTTGCAAATACTGCAGAAGAAAGGGGAAGGGAAAGGCACTTCCTTCACACTGGCACGTTGAGAATTAACCTCGAAACTTCAGTGCTTTCACAGCCCCCGTGGACCACCGCAGTGCTTCGCGCATGGCCCAGTGGGGCTCCATCAGCGGCAGGAGGTGGCCTAGAGATCCTTCTCCTGTGGCCAAAACGAAGTCAGAGGAAGACGGCAGAGGGGATTAGCTGAGGTTACCCAACGAGTCAGAAGTAGGGTCCTGAGCAGAAGTAGAGCTGGGCCCACTCTGCTGGGACCCCCAGTTGCTGACCTGGCCCCTAGACCATGCTCCATGGCTGGCCAGGCCGGTGCTACCAAGCAAGGCTGTGCTAACAACGCCCTGCTTCCAGGGAGCGCTTCCCTGTCGGGGCTGCAGACACTGCTCGGGGGAGTGTGTGCAACGATAAGGAAGAAGCCAGTAAGCCCTCAGGCCGTGCCCTGCACAGTGGGACTGTTCCGGCCCGTTCGCGGCCTCCTCTCCCCACACTTCCTTCTCAACTCGACATTCCCAGGCAGAGGGAGGCACTCGCCCGCTGCCCACACAACTTCCCCGAATCACAACATTCCTCAGTGTACCTGTTACAGTTCAGAATAGCCAGAAGTGTCACAGTCGAAGGTCATGCTGGGAGATGTTACATGTCAATTACGAGCCAAGAGAGCAAATGCTATGCCCGGAGGTCCCTGGATGTCCCAAACCCGGTAGCGGGGGTGTCCCTCGCATTCTGGGCTCATGCGCCTGTGGAGAATCTGCTTCACTGGCAAACGTTTCTCATGTTTTCAACGAGAAACATTCCCAGTGTGGTGGTGAGACAAACGTGGGTTTGTGACCAGAATGTTTCTGTGAGTGTTTCCCAACCATGTGGGCAGAAACCCTGCCGTGGCGAGTTTCAGAAACAGTCGCTTGAGGGGAAATGAATCCCACTGCTACTGAGGACAGCCAGAACGTGATTTTAAAAATGCCCCTGTGTTCTTTCGCGTTCCGTGTGACAGTGTAGGCATGGCGTGACACCTCTGATGCGCGGGACCCAGCCCTTGCCCTGCCACCAGCCAACTAGGGGCCAGGATCAAGGCCACTGAGTCCCTTGGCACCTCGGCTTCCATCTGTGAAAAAAAAGGAACGGAATAGACTAGAGCACGTGACGTCTGACAACCCTCCCAACCTGGAGGGAGCCTGGCTGGGCGGAGGGGCCACGTCATAAGTTGTTTCTGTTTCCCAGGAACAGAAACAGAGGCTGAGAGAGACCAGGCCCCAGGTCATGCAGCTAATCCACAGCCGGACTTTCATCTGCTTCTCCTAGGCCCAAAGCTTGTACCTTCTCTATGTTGACATTTTCCTGGCTCCCTGGTTTCCGGGGTGCCTCTGTATTAGACAGCAGTGCACCCAGTCATGGGTGGTCCACATCTGTTTTCTGTCCTCTGTCCATTCATTTTCATTTTCTTATACCAGGTATTGTGTCACTCAGTCTGCACTAAAAAAAAAAAAAGTGCTTTTGACGAGAGCATTGGGCTGCCTGGGAATGTGGTAGATGCAGCTTTATTCCAGTGCATATTCTATCAAAAGTAGTGGTGGCTTCATTGCAATAAAAAGCTTTATTGTGCTTTGTAACGAAGACACAAAGCACTTAGTTGAAATCACAGTCTTTTAAACTAATCTGCTTTATACCCTGCTGCAGAGACGCAGCTGCAAGGGGATTCAGAGTGGTTTCTAGGAAATGATTTGCTCAAAGCATGCAGGCCTCTGACCAGGAACCTCAGTTTTGCTCAGGTACTACCTCTTGGGTCAGGGTTTCTTACCTTCCCTCTCTTTTTCTACTCTGCTTATGGCAGGTACTCTGATCTTTCTCCACGTTAATTCTACTTGTGAGGACGGACAGACTTCCCACTAACAACCCTTCCATACCCCGAGATCTCAATCAGAACTCCCGCACCGCGTGCTTCCAGGAGCTCACACCCGCGTGCACACCGGCACTGTGTGAGCTCAGTGGGAGGAAAGGGAAGTGAGGGTGTTAGTGCCCTTAAATGGAGATCATGACTGCTGCTGGACTGCCCGAAGATGCAGAGTAATTAAAAGGCTCTCCAAAGCACGGGAGAAGCCCTGGGAGCCCGGTTAAGTAAGTTTTCAGGAACAGTGCAAGGAACACTTCTTGCTGCCCCGTTCTCCCACAATGGACTGAAGGGAGAATATCTCATTTTCCGAATGGAACTTTGTAGCGTTTTCAATAAGCCCCCTCAACACTTATCTAAATCTTTAATTAGTTCTATAATATACTGATGATATCAAGCCTAATTAAATTTATATAGATAAGGTGCAATGAAATTCTAACCAAGTGAGCTGGAAAGCATATATTAAATAGTAAATTTAATGGTTCAGGCTGATAACTACAATTTTATATCAAAAATTAAATTCCATTTACACGTTGTATTCAAATTGATTTTTAGTGTGCAAATTATTGGAAAAATCTCTTAAATATATCAGTAAAATTGCTAACCCAACCTGTTTAAGTATCAGTTATTAATGTCTGCATTTGCAAATACGCCACACACATTTGCATTTTTACTGCATGTAGTAAAAAATGATCTAAACCTTATACCATTTTATTAAGAATACTAAGTTATTTTTCTTTTGGAATCATGCATGAATTAAGGAGGCAAAGGAATGACTATTGGGTCTAAAGAAAGAGAGTCAGCAATTCAATATATAGCAAGGCAAAGATCACATATATACATATACATATTATATATATTGCTGACTAAAGCAGTTTATGTTACTCTTTGGGAACAGCAATTTTGACAATAAAATTCTCCCGTACCGAGGATCAGCTGGAATGGAACCATACACAAATTATCTGATGGTATAATCACAGGGAGAGGGGGGCGTACACAGGTATGGTGTTCACCATCACATTTGGGAGGGAAATGCTTTATGTTTATCAGGTGCAGGCACACATTAGCTGGTCAGGTTTTACAGTTCAGCCAAGGAGTAAGCTTGGGAAGCTGGACTAAACAGTATAAATACTGTTACGTGAGCGGCAGTCGCCTCAGAATTAGCTGCGTTTTCGTGGCGATGACGCTGGACCAGCCATTACCTGCTTTCCCCAAAACATACCTTTATTACTCTGGGATTCTGTTGGTTGGAAATCTGTATTTGAAACAATCAAATCTTCACAAATATCTGTTGCACGTTATGTGCTTGCAGGGTGGGAGACACAAATAATATGCTGATGGCTTCGGAGAACAGAAAAATGAGCGCCGCCTGGGGTGGCCAATCACTCCGGAAAAGAAGTTTAATAAGTGAGAACCGCCAGAACAAAGGCACGGAGGTTAGACTATTAATCACACGCCAGGGGGACTGGGAGATCGGGGAAACAGAACATTCTAGAATAAATAATGAGTGGAGAAGCTGGCTAGTTAAGAAAGGACAGTTATTACAGGACTGCTATACAAGCTTGCATGTTTGGGCTGGATAGAGTATTTTCAAAAAGTCATCCTAAGGACTGAACAAAAAATTTATTCGAGGGAAGCAGTATTGCAAAGGACGGCTTAGGGGAAGAGACTCAGAGACATAAACATTAGTTGAGGAATTGTTGCTTTATTCCAGATGCGAGGTGGACGTGACGTGGGAGCAGGAAAACAGGACTCATTTAGAGGAAGAGAGTCAACAATCTCTGTTTAACAAGGGTTGACAAAGTGGATGGATGAGCCACAGAGGGTGGCAGAAACTCCTGCAACATATGGTCTGAGGTTACAGGGTGGTGAGGGACAGGAAGGTTGAGATTTGGCAGGTCTGGGGCTTCCACAGAGAACCAGAACCGAAGTGTTTAATATTTGAAGACTTGGAGGAGGGATTGCTAGGATCAGATAAGGATGATGAAAGAGAATCAGGAACCAAGGATTATCCAGGTTTCCCTCCTGAATGGAGAATGCTGTCAAGTCCTCAATAAAGTGAAAGCTTGTGTGTTCTGAGACCACCCCTAGGGGGGTCCACTCACTTGGGGCAGCTAGGCAACACGGTGTGAGGACCTGGGAGCAGGGGACCACAGCGGAGGGTGATGAAGAGGAGGGCAGCACTACGAGGCCTGGTGAGACTGGACATTTTAGCATTAGTATGGACACCATTCTGATCCCCAGCGAATGTTTTGTCCAGAATTTTCTAAGATGAAAGAGCAAATACAGAGGGCCAAGGAGAAGGGATTTAGAATCTCACCATACATTTTGAAAATTTGGTACAATCATAGACTGGCCAGAAAAAAATTAACATCTATATAAACAGATTTTGCATATAATTTCTTGGTGTTTATGGACCTGCTGAAGCTCCATCTCGTACTCCAAGTTAGGAGTACATGGATTCTATTCTAAATATCACACGGACACACACAGACACAGTTACCTACATCTATACAGACATCTTTCCTACACAAACACACACCATACTGAGGTGCACACCCATCCACCCACCCACTTACTAACAACACTGCACGGAGCTCTCTTTTTCACCCATTTCTGATTAACCAGGATCTCTACGCAGACCCCCGGGAAGCAGGAGTAGGATGATGTAGATGTGGGTGGATCTTTCCACGTCACAGCAAGGAAAATGAAGGAGAAACCTCAGTATCTCTAGAATCAGGAAGACCGGCTACGGGATTGATTGTTTAGACACACACAGATGTATCTTCACACTTGCACTTGGAGTGCTTTGGGGCTGTGGTGGAAGCAGATGTCCATTTATCTTGATTCTCAGGGTCCTTACCTAAAGCCAGTCAAGCCCCAGAAAGGTCTTGTTTCAAACTTACAGCCCCGGGAGCCATTCTTCCTACACGCCTTCCTTCTGTGTCAAGACGGAACGGGGGATGGAGGACCTGCTCAATGAAAGGAGGCCACTAGGCCAAGCCTTCCTGGCCTGGCTTCCAAATCCACCAGCGTCAAGGGAACTGGACGCTCCCCCCTCCCCACCCCATTGTCCTGGTTCAGTTCTGCTGCTGACTTTCTCAGCTCTCTGACCTTTTGCCTAGACACTGTGGAGGGCCCAGCGCCTCAGTGGGCGCATCCCTATTCCTCTGGTTGGCCCTCCCCCGCCCCCATCCATGTCTTTCTATGTCTCCCCTCCCCCAGCCCTCAGGAGCTCTGGGTTTTCCCACAGGGTGATCTTTCCTACTCATTTAGGAGTGAACTAAAGCACCAGTTGATATTTGAATTTAGAAGCAACAATGACGTATTTTGAACCCTTGGCCACTTAGTGAGGGAATACAGGGCATGCCTTGCAATGTGGCACAATGACAACCAGGGGTGACGAAGAGCAATTTATGAAGCAGGCCCCAAGGGAAAGCAGGGTGGGAAGACTCTCAGGGTATTTAATGCAGGCTGCTCCCTGGACAGATAAGGAAGCCAGACTGAGAGGGAAGCAGCTCTCCCTGTTACAGTGGCTGCACTTGAACTACAACACACATCTCTTTATTTCAAATGCATCCCTCTCCACTCCCCGTGGCACTGCCCTCTCTTCTCGTTAGAAAAGTGCCGTTTGAAAGATGCTGCCTCCCCTCTCCATGGAGAAGACCATTGGGCCAACTGACTCACAAACTAGGGGACCTGGGATGTAAGGTCTTCAAGAAAAAATAAGATTTATTGGCTTACATACAGTAAGTGTTGGGGGGGGGGCAAAAAAACTCAGCCTGTATCCCAGGGGTCTTATAAGATCCCCTTATTATTGCTGATGGTAATAAACAGGGTGAGGCAAAGTAGGTTTACAGTTGTGAGTACGTGAGACAGTTTCCTCTTGATTATTATTTATTCTTGTGTCCTATGTTTTTCCACATGAGCGACTGTAAGCCTACTTCTGCCTGCCCCTGTGCGAAGATCGGGAGCATCCTGTGGTGTGCACACCCTCTGGGATGGTGAGGGCCTGGGGCCAGGCAGAACAGTGAAGGAATAAGGTAAGAAAAGGGAAACAAGTAAGACAGTGATGAGAAGGCAGAGATAGGGAGAGATGAGGCATCTGAAAGCAGTACAGAAAACAAAAGGCATTTTTTTGCCAGTGATTTCTCAAATAAGATTAATTTACCCACAGGATTTAGCTCAGCACTGTAAGATGACTTAAAAGACATGTAAGACAAATGAGAGAGGCCAGTAACTTCTGAATAACCGACTACATGCAGGGGTTCCTGAAGAGCACCGTGTAGCTACCGCTGTCCAGAGTATCCACGCGGAATGTGGAGAAAATACTTTTATTCTGCAACGTGTAACCTACCCTGGGACTAGCAAAGCCTTGAATCTTTTTGTGCATTCACTGGATCTCCATGGGAGAAGTCTCGGGCTGCTACATCACAGGCTGTCTGTTCAAATCTGAAATCTGCCATGTCCAAGTTCAGCAACGCCAATCTGCCCCCACACAGATGCCTCTCAGCTGAACCTGTTCAGACGGTCCCCATCTGCCAGATATGTTAATTCTTGTACAATCAATACCGCAACTCCTTAGCCTCATGCTTCCCAGAACTGCCTCGGAAGATGGGGGGCCAGCTCCACTGTGGGGTCCATAGTGGGTGCAGGAGGCTGATCCTGCACGCAAGTCTGCTCCCACCTCGACCCTCGAAAGGGAGACCGTGGGAAGCCAAGTTGTCTGTTTTTGTCCTTGTAATTCAGAGTGCCAGACATCTTGCAAAGAACTCCCCAGATGTAGAATCAGATGATAAGTAGTGAGACCCTGAAGATTATTACTACTTTATCACTGGAATCCTGGAAATAAAAATATGTGCTTCCCAAGAACTCCAGGGCTACAGTTGGTTACAACAACTTGTAAAAAGTCACAGGAAGTCTTCGGCTTATTTTGTTGTGGCATTCTGTTCAACAAGCTGCTTGAACCTACAGCACCTGCTCTAAGCACATTTAGAGAAGAAATAACAAAAACCATGGCTCCACTCAGAACCAAGAAAGTCACCGAGAAGGGACGGGAATAACCCACTTCTAAATTCCACCTAAAATGTTCATGGCGGCGTGTACACAGCCACGGAAGTTACAGCTACAGGAATATGGCTCTGTCTCGGGCGGGGCCTCGGCGCAGGACACGAAGAGCAGAAAGTCTAGCACCACGCCTTCACCTCCACTGACGCATGTTGTCACCAATGGAGATGATACATTTGAGTTTCTCTGAACCTCCCCACCAGGGGAACACGCTAGAGAAATTCAATTATTATTGAATTATAATCCTGCAACATATTTTATCCCTCACTTCATGCTTTTTGATTATCTGAGCTCGATTTCTTCGTTTAATTCAAGGTGACTCAGCGGAGAAAGGCAGCTGCCCTGGCCCCTTCTGCAAGGAGACCATCCCAACTGAAGCCCATCAATGGCGGCTCCCCAGGACCTGGCTCAGGGCAACGTGGGAACAGCGTGCACGCTTTGATTGAGGGAACTTGGTCGAAAGCACTGGTGTCTTCTCCCTTTAGTCTTTGCCTTGCTGCTTTCCATCTGTCCTCTTGTTACTATGCTCATGTTTCAAATAAGAATTAAATTCCTCTGCCTTGCCCCTCCATTGGACTAACTTTCAATAATGTCAACCAACTATCAAACGCACAAAAACCGAGAAGCAGGAAAAAAACAAACGATTGCTGACACCCTCCTTGTATTTGTGGTGGTGGCACTTCCGTTTGCAGTTTCACTTAATCCTTAAAAACACCCAAACATGTGCACTCGTCATTTCTGCTTTAGAGATAAGACAATTATAAGCACAGTGTTCCAAGGTCAAGAAACTACTGGGGGCTACGCAGCTACTGGGAAGTGGTGGAGCTGGGCTTCCGACTCTGGTTTGCATGTATCAAGCTGCAAAACGAGGGCGTTTTGGGAAGAGACACAGAACCCTTCTCTCTGCCTAGAATCTATATATTATGGAAAGCTACAGATTATCTAAAGAGGTGAAAGATCTTTTAGGATCTATGAATTCTGTAAAGCTGCATAATCAAAGGAGAATTCATGTAGCGGTTCCGAGGATGCAGATTTGATCCATCAACTGGAAAGAAGGAAGCTGTATTTTTAGATCTCAAGGGAGAGTCACTGAATGAGGAGACCAGACAGGCACTGTGGCTTCTTTTCTGATCCATGTTTGCGACCGAACCGAATACAGGGATAACACAGAGAGCACCCTTTCTTAACAGCTACTGGTGTGAACTCGTCAATTAAGAGAGAAATCCTATTAGGAGTTGCTATGCTGAAGTCTTAGGTTCCCACTGAGATACAAACTGCCACTTCCAGGGACCTTCTGCGAGGTCAAGTCTGCTGACGAGGGGCTGCAAGAGGGCAGCTTTCCATTTCCGTTGCCAGGGACTGGCTCAGAGGAGGGTGTGCGATCCAATCTGGGCCCCTAAGATGGGAAGTCTGCAGAGGGATGGTGGGACAATCTTTCCTTGCTGACAAAAATAAAGCACAGGGAGGGAGATGGTCTTTTTCCATGGATGCTTCTGTGATCCTTGGAAATGCAGGAACCAGCCTGGACCCCAGAGGGGGCTGTGGAGGATGAGGCCAACTACACACCTTGAAGAAGGAAAAACAGAGCTGGCAAGAACCTGGGTTCTTAATGATGTCCACAGGCCACTGGAATGGCCGACCTTCGAGTCACCCCGATGGCACTTCACATCATGTGAGAGTAAACATTTTTTACAAAGTTAAATGCAGTCCATAGAGACATGGCCCGCCTGTAACCCCTCACCTCTCCCTTGTACCGTACTATTTTAGTATGGAAATGCTTCCCTTTATAATTTAAGTAAATAGACCCGTTTTGGCTTCCGTTCATCTCCTGCCTGCCCCCACTTTTTATGATGAAGTTATTGATGACCCTGTTTTCAACCTTTCTGGCCCCTCCACTGCCCACCCACCACCCTCCGCTCAGCCTCCATCTTTGAATTTCTCTTGTGCCTTCACCTGTACAGTCCTGCAAACGCAACGGAACCCTCCAGGCTCTGTCTGCATGGTGGTCACGAAAAAACAACAGGAAGCGTTTTCACGTCATCGTGTGCCCTAAGTACCGGGGCTAGCACCGTCTAGGGCTTACGTTTCCTTCTCCGTCAGTCAGGTCCAGGTGGACCGCTCAAAGAGGACGCTCCTGCTTGGTGTTTCGACTATGAGTCTCTTGTACAGTTGTTTTTTTCCCCCAAAATTTCTCATTGGCTTTCCTTTTTCTTGCATTACTTGGAGTTACTATACCTTCAGGGTTTTTTTTTTTTTGGTTTGTTTATTTTTTTTTAGCTTTCTAATCACACTTTCCACTTTCCTGGGCCTCTCCTTTCCCGGGAGCCTGTCCTGGGGTGTGAGTCCTGTCTCCCACCTTGCATGACGCTTCCCTAAGCCTGCTTCACGGCTGCCCTTTTGCTGGTTTTCTGAGTGGGATCAAGTCTTTTTCAGACACTGTGTTTTCTTATTTTGGGGCTTATTTACTTGTTCTGTTCAAACCATCCGCAATTAGTTCCCCAGGAAGAAGAGCATGAGAGGTAAACTTTCTGAATCCTTATGAATTTGACAATGTCTTTATCTTGCCCTCAGAATGGGCTGAGACGCTCTTTGGCTATGTGATTCTAGGTTGAAATCATTCTCCCTCAGAGCTGGGGAGATATGGCTTCATTAGTTCTTAGCACTTAGTGCCACTGATAACACGTCTGACACTAGCTGGGCCCCTCGGCCCCACCCCAGACCTTCGTCAACTGTGCTATTGGCATTCTGAAACTTACAGGGATTCATCCATCCATTCCAGAGGGCGCCCTACAGAGTCTGTTACTGTGATGACATGTGCCCTTCCTTGGTTTGATAAAAGCATTTCTACTAATTCTTCAGTTCTTTTCCTTGCCCTTCATTTTCTGATGTCTTTTCCTGGGACTCCAGTGAGTTGCATGCCAGGCCTCTAAGTATAGGTAGGATGTTGTTCCTAAGAACCCACTTCTCTTGGTGAAAGGGGGTTCTGCCTGGGAGTGTCACGTGAGTGGTGCAGAAGGTGCCGACAGGCAGGTTTCTCCTCAGGGTGAGCAGGTGGGGTGCCAACTGCCAGGCTGGGGACCTCTTTCTCTGACGCTGCAACGGGGAGCGTTTTATTCTGGGGCTCCAACATCCGCACCAGCAGCCTTCACGCACCGTAAGTATTTCCTAAGATAGCTCTTCCAAGAATAAATTCTGGAGGCTGACATTTTGAAGGGGTGAATAAAATGGTGCTATTTTCATGTCTGTGAATTTTCATTAATTTTCCCATTTTTGGTTTGTCTTGGCACCCCCCATGGTTTTTTTTTTAACTGTTTAGAGCCTGGAACTTCTCCAAAGCACTTATTACACATTACACATAGAAACTGAGCCCCGCCCCGCTCCCACCTGATTTATCCGTGGACTGTCTTCCATCTTCTTCCCGTTGTCCAGCAATCTGCTGGCATCTTCTGTTCACTGCTAAGTCCCCTCCCATCCTTTCTCACTGTGGATTTAATCCTTTTTGTGATGTATGAATCTCTCACATATTGATGTCTCTCCCTCTCTCTCCCCACCCCCCCTCTCTCTAAGAAGTAAACAAATAAAATCTTTATAAACAAGTGCAGGGTTTTTTGAGTCCCCAAGTCCAGTCTCACTGTGAGGCCCACCCAGCTGTTCCAAGGTCGCAAGGTGACCATCAGTCTAGCCACCCAGCTCTGGGCTGGTCCCAGCTGGCGTCACCGCTGTGAAGGTGCTGAGGAGCTGTGGCTGTAAAGGGTGTCGTGGCTCTGAGCCTGGGCTGGTGAACGGCATCCGCACCTTGATGCGGCATGGAGAGGTGCCAGTGAGTCCCACGAGCAGCGGGACAGCGGTAGCAGGGGCAACAGCTTGTCTGTGACGGTGATGACAGCCACGGTGAGAACAGGCTGGCAGCTGCCACAGACCCCAGAGAGGCGGGCAGTGGCCAGCGGCAGCAACTACAATTCCAGAGAGAGTGGTGACAGACTTAGGGTGACACATGCCTAACACTTTCATGCAGTGACTGTCAGCCTTCTTCATCTCACGACACACATACACTAGTTGCTAAAATTCTGTGGCACACCAAAATACATACTTTTGCCGACCTGACAAAAAGTGGAGGTATACGTTTGATTCATTTTCACTGGACGGCTATTGTTGTGGTGGCTGTTTTCATTTTTAAACTTGACAGTGTAAGGGGAAAGAGGTCGGCGCCCCTGACTGTATAGTCAGGCGTTGCGGGTTTTACACATTCACCAGTGTGCCGCGGCACAACAGCTGGAAATCACTGCTTTCAATGTAACATATTGGAAATCGCTTTCAACGTGCAGAGTATTGCTTTCTAGGCAATGTGGTGGTAAGAAAAGACCTGCCTCCGATAAGGGGCCTCTTTCTAATTCTGAATTTCAGCTTGCAAGGGGCCAATCTGCTTCTAAAGAGGCGAGTACTTCAGAAGGGCTGTGCTCTTTGTTGTCATCGGGTGGCAATCAAGAGTCATAATTTATAATCCCAGATGGTTTGGGTTACTGGGGAGATCAGACGGTTATATTTTAAATCACGGCTTTGTAACCACACTCACTGTGCACACTAGAACAATCTGAACTGAGGAATTCGGTAACAAATGAACACTTAGAAGCAAAACGTCATTGTAAATAGAAAACAAAAGAATTCCTTTACATTTCTTCAGCTGTTCCTTCCTTGATGGATGTATAATGGGGTCTGCGATTCATTTGCTCAGTTTGTCTTTTCACTCGATGCAGCTATTTTAACTTTGGAATTGCTATTTCTTCTGGAGTTGACTGCGCCGTAAGGCCTCTGCTAAAATCACAGTCTTCCTCCAGCTGCGGTGGACATGCGGGCGTCAGATTTTGGATTAATAATGCCTGTCTCTCCCTTCCTGAGTGCAGTCTGCTCTTCATTTTTAAGCTGGAAGTTCTTTAGTCCCAATTAGCTCCACAGTCAACTCAATAATTATTTAAAACATGAGCAGGACTCCGCAAGGCATTCCCTTACTGCGACAGGCAGGTTTCAGACTCAGTGTCTGCCTTTCCTCAGCCATGGGAAGTTTTTCCCTTTTGGAGAGGAAGGGAAAGAGAGAAAGGGAGGGAGGGAGGGAAAGAGAGAA
>VMDR010003843.1:0-66870 GCA_007922815.1 Macrotus californicus | reverse complement strand
TGTACCTTTTCCCCCTCTCTCCCCACCCACCCCCCTGATGATAACCTTCCGTGTGATCTCCGTTTCTGTGATTCTGTTCCTGTTCTAGTTGTTTGCTTAGTTTGTTTTTGTTTCTGTTTTAGGTTCAGTTGTTAATAGCTGTGAGTTTGTTGTCCTAAGTGCTTTATTAAATAACTCATTTAAATCTCACAGAACCATAGGATGTAGATACTATTATTATCTTTGTTGTACAAATGAGACAGAGGAGGCACAGAGAGGCTTAGTAACTTTCCCAGAGTCACACAGCTAGAGGTAGAGCCTGGATTTGAATTGACAACATAGCTCTAGAGTTTGTGCTTGTATATTCTGCAGCTTGTAAATGCTTAATGCATTATAATTGACTGTTTAATTTTATTTCCATGTGACTTGTGGTTCATTAAAAGTAAGTATTATGTCAGGCTTATTTATTCATTGCGCATTCCCAGTGTGAGGCTTAACCCATAATCTTTTGATTTAAAAAAAAAATCAATGAATGATTAAAGCAATTAATTAAGATAAAGGTATGTTAGATGGACAAGAAAAGAGTTCTAGGGTTTCTAACTAGTAGAACCATGCTCTGATAATTGTTTAGTATTATGTTGAAAGATCTCTAATTTGCAGGTTACATGTTGCGAGAATTGATATTCTGGTAAAGTGCCTTCCTTATCTGTGACAGCTGATTAAGAGTCCTTGTTTAACTCTGGCTGGTGCGGCTCAGTGGATTGAGCTCAGGCCTGTGACCCAAAGGGTCACGGGTTTGATTCCCAGTCAGAGCACATGCCTGGGTTGTGGGCCAGGTCCCCAGTAGGGAGTGTGTGAGAGGCAATCACACATTGATGTTTCTCTCCCTCTCTTTCTCCTTCCCTTCCCCTCTCCCTAAAAATAAATAAATAAGATCTTTAAAAAAGCTAAAAAAAAAAAAGAGTCCTTATTTAATTTTTAAATTTTCCTTTTTGAATTAATGTAAGATTTACAAAAAATTTTTTTAAATAGTTACAAAGAATTCCTATATAGCCTTAACCTAACGTCCCCAAATGTTAACATATTACATACTATACTACATATAACATATAACAACACTACAATGATAAAAATGGGAATTAACATTGCTACTGTATTCCATTAACTAATTATATATGTTATTTGATTCTCATTAACTGTCCCACTAATGCCCTGTTTGGTCCAGGAGTCAATGCAGGGTCACACATTGCATTGATTTGTCATGTCTTCTCTGCAGTCTTTGTAAAACTGAGGCAGTGTATTTTTTTCTGTCTTTCTTTCTTTTTTTTAGTAAAAACAATCACATAGCATTTATTGTTGTCTGGCAATGACAAAAGGGTAATCAGAACAATATGAATAAATATTCAAGGACTACCTGCAACAAAGAACACCTAAAAAACACAAATTGTATTGCTCCTCAACAATTTTTTACTTCATCAGTCATTTCTAGTTGGAGACACTTTGGAGGAGAGTGATATTATCTCCTTTCAGCATGATCCGACCTAGTTGTTTTCTTGACTTTGTTTTAGAATGAATCTCTTCTGCATCACCTAATACAAGGTGCATGCATCCATCAAAACCAGTGATACAGCCCTCCATCCGCACATTCACGTGCTCATAAAGCCACTCCTGAATCTGAGATCTATTTTGCAAGTATCTGAAGATAAGGGTGATGGGCTGCACCATCACCTTCTGCACTTTTTGGCCCTGGCCACGGTATGCCTTGGTGGAAGCTGACGAAAGACCGCACTAACCCACACGCTGCCTCAAAAAGCTACTTCTGGAATCCCATCTTTCACATCCTTGATGCTTTAGAAGAGCACTGGTCAGTTAGGTTGTAGAGTGTCCTCGTTATTGAATTTAGGGTTTGCATTTTGGTAAGGATGCCACAGAAGTGATGTTGTGTCCTTCTCAGCACACCATACTGTTTGTATGTTTCCTTACTGGTGACATTAACTTTGCAAGGCTTTTATTTTATTTTCCTTTATTTTTATTTTATTTTATTTTTTGGGAGAAGTGAAGGGAGGGAGAAAGAGAGGGAGAGAAACATCAATTGGTTGCCTCTCACACTCGCCCCAACCCACGACCAAGCCCACAACCCAGGTGTGTGCCCTGACCCAGAATCAAACCGGTGACCTTTAGCTTTGCTGGACCACATTCAGCTAACTGAGCCACACCAGCCACACCAGTCAGGGCTGCCAGGTTTTTTGACTGTGAGGTTATTACATTTCCCACGGTAATTAAAGATTTATTTATTAATTTATTTTTAGAGAAAGGGGAAAGGAGGGAGAAAGAGAGGGAAAGAAGCATCGATGTGCGAGGGAAACACTGATCAGTCACCTCACGCACTCCTCCAGCTGGGGACCTGGTCTGCAACCCAGGCATGTGCCCTGACAGAGAATTGAACCTGCCACCCTTCAGTCTGTAGGCCAGTGCTCAGTCCCTGAGCCACACCAGCCAGGGCTTCTCACAGTAATTAATAAGTATACTGTGGAGCGATACTTTGAAACTATGTAAATATCCTGTTTGTGCTCATATTTTTATTTTAGCACCCGTTGATAATGCTTCCTTGAAGCAATAATTACTGTGGCATTTGCAATTGATGATTTTCTATTTCCATTTTCCCTCTGACATTTATTAATTGGAGTGCTCCAGTAAGAAAGAACTTTTCCTTTTCTTCCATTTATTACTTATTTATTTTAAAAATATATATTAAAAAATTTTTTTTACTTATTTTAGAGAGAGGGGAAGGAAGGGAGAAAGAGGGGGAGAGAAATATTAATGTGTGGTTGCCTCTCACGTGTCCCCGCCCCACTGGGAACGGGCCGAAACCCAGGCATGTGCTCTGACTGGGAATAGAACCCACGACCGTTTGGTTCGCAGGGTGGGGCTCAATCCACTGAGCTATGCCTGCCAGGGCTCTGTATTATTTATATCAATATGGACTCTTGACTATTTGTTTTGTTCTGTGGATTCTAATTCATTATTATCATTTTTTATTTTGTTGCCCAGTTGTCACAGGCTGCAAAGTCCCATGAAGCTGGCTTGTTTTATTTCCAAGTGTCCCCATCATTTTTGGAGCACTTCCTCATTTGCCGGTACCACAGGATGTTCCAGGTTCACTCCCTGCCCCACTGAAGCAATCAGCCGTCATTGACAGTAGGCGCGGCTGCTTTTTATTGGCGATGAATATTTAGAAACGGGAATCTGACCACTAAGTGCTCACTGCTACCAGGGTGCATTGTTTCTTCACTCAGTGGGCGGAGCTAGGAAATACGTGCAAGTGTGACGTACACACACGTCCCTGCCTATTTCCACGTCTGCCTGTCTACTGAAAACCTTGACGTTATACCGATACATCGAGTTCCATTCCAACTCCCAGGGTTCATTCTGTTCTTTTCCTTTCTTGTTTAGAATTCCTTTCCCTGTTAGTAAAAGAAAACCCGGCGCTTATTATTAACAACACATTTACCTATTTTCTCAAGCCTAGATTACACATAACGCAGTTTCAGAGCTGCTAACCTATGATCTATCTGAGGAGCAAACTTACTAATTACAGTGCTGTGTAGTCTTCAGCCTGAAAGTCTATAGTCCAAAGTTCCTCAGGTTAACTCCTTTTTTTTCTCACACCCTTTATTGTGGTTATGTTATTAATTTGTAAAAAAGTCAATACGTATTTTTAAAAGTAAGTATTTTTTTAAAAATATTTTGAAAAAACACCAAGGATATGGAACAGTCTCTCTGCCTCTCACGTTACCCAGAAGCCCTGGGGAAAGAGTCCCAGGCTAGGTCCTCCGGGGGCCGCGGGGAGATTCAGGCTGGATCTCTTGCTACCCTTCTGCTTTCCCCAATGCCCTCACTGTTCCTGTGTCCCCACAAGCGCTTTACAAGTCCTGAATTTCCACCTGGCCCACCTGCCTGAACTTTCCACTCTTTGGCCTCAGCCCAAATAAAACCCTTTGGTAAATACCACTTTCACACGTGGGGGGTTTTCTGTGCCAAATGTCAGCGTGACCTGGGTCAAACAGCTCATCAATCCTTTTTCCTTTCTCTTGGGTTAAAAGCGGCCACCAGGTGGCGCCTCTGACTCTACTGCAGTCCCATTTCACCTTTTTAAATTTTTATTTTTTTGTCAGCTTCTCCAGGGCTTAGGTTGGCTTTAGAAAGCAATTCATTTCTGAGAAGGAGAGGGACATTCTATTTGAGTTTTTTAATTAGTTAAGAAAATTTTTGCCATTTATGTCCTCGGCTCAAGCTCTCAGAAAAATAGTAGCATAGGAAGCACAGCTTAGTTTCTGTCTCTGTCTTTGCCTAAAAACCTCGAGGCTCCTTCCTTTTCTTTAATTACAACTTGCTCCAAAGAAGAACAAAGCTGGCAGTCTGTTGACAGCTGCCATAGGCGGCCCTCTCAGGAAGTGACTGAGGTTCTAGGTCCACGGGCTGCTGCGACGGAGACTGGGAGAGAAACTCAAGAGTCCGGAATTCACGTGGAAACGCCACCTCCTCCTTGAGGGGTCACATAGCTGTCCTGGATTTTGGTTTTCTTTTGTCTAATAAGAAGGGATTATTGAACTTCATGGTCTCGAGCACAAATCTCTCAGGAGCCAGGGGGATAAGGCAAAGTCTGTGAAGAGGCTGAAGAGCTGGTGGAAGACAATAGGAAGTGGTGCTGAATAAGCCGGAATTGGAACTGTATGCCTGCTAAAATGCATTCAAATGTAAACTTTTAAAAAACATTGAGTAGACCAGACAAAATACCTCTGGACATTGAATGTGTCCAGAAAGCTGGGGGCTTTTAGTTCTTGAATTTCTTCTGTGAATAATCTGTAATTTGCTCCTGTCCTTCTATTTGCTTGGAATGTTAGCTGTCACACTTGTTCTCCATCACCTCTGCATGTCTAAATGCTAATTCCTTCTTACAAAACCCATTTAAATGCCACCTCCTCCAGGAAGTTTCCTTTGATTTTTCTCTCTCTCTCAATTAGACAGTATTTTCTCTCTCCTCTAAATTTTTCCAGCATTCTAATGCACCATCCTCATGGTCCTTACTGCTTTTTCTACTGTGGCATGGTTATTTACATACTGGCCATCAACCTTTCCCTCCATATCTATTTTTAAGCCGCTGTGGGCAAGTTTCACATCTAATTGAGTTTTGTATCTCTACCATCTGCAAAATCAGTTAAAAACATTTACTGAGTGCCTACTTTGTGTTAGACACCACTTTAGATGCTACATTCAGCCCACGGCAGCGGGGACTTGATAAATGTGTGCTGAAGGAACGGCATTAAGTGGCCAATCAGAATGATGAAAATGAAAAACACAAACAATACCAGGTGTTGGGGAATGAGGAGCAATTCTCATACCCTGCTGGTCTCCACAACCTTGGCCTTCAAGTGTATTTCCATCGTTAACTTATGTTGCATGGCAAGAGAGATTTTTGCGGATGTAATTAAGGTTACTAATCAGTTGAATTCTCTGAGAGGGTCCAGTTTAATCCTGGGAGCCCTTTAAAAGCAGAGTTTCTTCACCTGGTGACAGAAGAGGGAATCAGAGACATGTAAAGCACTCATGCTGACTTAACTGGGCCTGACAGTGGCCTCGAGAAGTGAGAGCTCCCTCAGCTGACAGCCCACAAGCAAAGGGGAAGCTAAGTCCCATGGAACTGCAAGGAACAATTCTGTCAGACACCTGAATGAGTTTGGCAGCAGATTCTTCCCCAGACCTTCCAGATCAGAGCCCGGACCAGCTAGGACCTTGATTTTGACTTGTTAGACCTTAAGAGAACCTGCCTGGGCTTTCCACCTACAGAGCTATAAGACAATAAATGAGTGCCATATTAAGCTACTAAGTTTGTGGTAATTTGTTATGCAGTAATAAACAAAAAAACTAATGCAGGCACTCAGCCAGCATGGTGGAGAGACTCACATGAAGAGGAACGAAGGCCTCTAGTGAAAGCCAGGGTCAAGTTGCCCGCTGTGCACGTGGCCCATCTCAGGAGTGGCCCTTCCAGCCCGTCACGCCTCCCAATGCTGCGTCCAGGGCCAGCATGCTGCCTGCAGCTTCCCAGGAGCTCCTGAGTTCCAGCCACCCATCCAAGCTGTTCTCCAACGCCTGACCCACACACATCATGAGAAAAGAAGTGACTATCACTGGTGTAAGCCACCGAGTGTGGGGGCAGTTTGTTACGCAGCGACATATCAAAAAGAGAGCACAGGCCCAGAGCACGTTTCAGATTGCTTGGCTGCTCTAGGGAGTGACAACCACACAGGCACCCTTCGTACCCCTTGGCTCCCTGGCACCCCAGAGCTTAAACCAGGCAGAGGCCGATCCTTTGTTACCCTCAGTGGGACTTCCTCCTTGGGTGCTCAGGGTGCAGAGTTGCCTGGGTTGCTCTGATGAACCTATTTAAGTGCAAACATCTTCCTTAGGAGGAAGATGAGATAAAAATGTTTATTTTTATTTATTTTTAAATAATTTATGTATTTATTGTTAGATAGAGGGGAAAGAAGGAAGAAAGCGAGAGAGAGAAACATCACTGGACTGCCTCCTGCATGTGCCCCGACTGGAGGTGTACCCACAACTCAGGCATGTGTACTGTCTGGGAATTGAACCTGTGACAATTTGATTTGCAGGACGACGCCCAACGATCTGAGCCACACCGGTCAGGATGAAAAATGTATGTTTTTAGTTGGGAAGGCACGTATTCACTTCACATGAGTATTGATAATGAAGTGATGATAGGAAACAAAATACTGTGTAATCATTGAAGCGACAGGAAAGCTGCCCTGGCCGGTGTGGCTCAGTGGATTGAGCACTGGCCTGTGACCAGAAGGTCCTCAGTTCGATTCTCTGTCCCACCACATGCCTGGGTTGTGGTCCTGTCCCCAGCTGGGACACATGCAGGAGACAACTGATTGATGTTTCTCTCTCACCCTGATGTTTCTTTCCTTCTCTCTAAACTCAGTAAGCATGTCCTTAGGTGAGGATTTTTAAAAAATGCATTAATTCAGAGCATATGAAAATTTTTAAAAAAAGGTAGAGAAAAAAGTCCTCTCTCTATATAGATGTGGTCCAGACCAAGGTCATTAACAATAACAGACACATATTTTTAAATGACAAGAGCAAGGTTCAGAACAATGAGTACGCTTAGCTATCACTCTGTTATGAAAAAGATACTTGTAAATATATACTCTATAGTGCGGAATATTCCTGGGAATAAAGATGGCCTTTTGGGAAGGGAACCAGATCGTTGGTGGCAGGGCGGGAGGAAGATCTCATTTTACTGTGTATCTTCTGTACATTTTGAATCCATGTGCATGTAATATCTGTTAAAAATAAAGACCTTTTCTGAAGAGAGATAGTAGGAGCTTAGCAACAATGTCCTGCTTCCCTACCGCCTTCCCTTAACAACTTACACAACTCCTTGCACACACACACCCAGCCCTCCTTCTATACGTAACTTAAATAGTAAACATGTAGCCAAATGTTCTCCCTTATGACCACGCGGCCTGCGTATGCATACAAAGGCAGCCGTGGACCTGCTGTATTCACAGACATCCCCATGCATGTACCCAACAAGCATACAAACATACACACACACACGTGCCTTTGACCCAGCCACTTTACCCTCTACCCACACCTGTGCCTGCTTCATAGGTGGGCACACCCGGGTGGATGCCCCCAATTACAAAGTGAAACAGGTTAGAAGTATCTTATTCAAAAGCACTAGTGGGGCCTAATTATAGGTGACTATAAGACTCTAATTAGGGGAGGCCTCGTTAGCCACTAAACAAGGGACGAGAGTGGCAGACCCGAAATTAAAAGGCCTGAATGACGAACGTGCTTCCTCAGGCTGGAGAGAGACGGTTAACTGCCCTTTGACAAAACTGGAAGGGGGTGGGCAGGAGGGAGGGGAGGCAATAATCACAGGACAGGATCCCCCAAGGGACCTCTCTCCACGCTCCTGCAGCACCTGCCTGGAGCTGGCCTTCCACTGCCACTAACTGCCGCACCCCTGTACCTACTTCATGCTCTGGGCTGTCTTCTGGGCTCCCTCAGCAATTCCGAGGCCCCCACTGATTGAAATCCATTCTCTGGGGGCTGCACGCACCTAGTGGGGGGCACTCATTCTAATCCTGACTCAGCCCCACACTGGCTGCGTGACCTGTGTGAGTCATTTGCACTAAGGGAACCTCCTTTCTCAGTTACAAAATGGACTGAGGACACCTATGCTCCAGAGCTGTGAACAAGCACAGGGTGGTCAGCGGGAAAGTGCTTTTTAAACCGCAAGCTGCATGGTTATTAGCCATCGTGGACAGATCCACTGGGCCAGACCGAGTGTTCCTGCGGGGAGGATTCACATCTCAGTCACCGTTGCCTTCAGATGCCTGTCACGTTTGTCTGGGAGGGTGGAACTGAAGAGTCATTCTTGCTGTGGGGTAAATGGCAGACGGCAACAAATAGATTGTCTCCCTCCTGGTGTAAACAAGGGTTATAACCTCTGGAAGTGGGATGTATAGTGGCCATACCATTAATTCTAGTTGCGCATTTACTGTGAATCAAGCACCATCTTAAGCAGTTTGCACATATTCATTTATCTGAGGCTCCAATGTCCACTAAAGCAGGAGGACATTGTCGCATCGCCCCGTTGTAAAGATGAGTTCCCAGTCAAGGAACTTACCCAAAGCTGTGCTGCCAGTAAGTGGAGCAGTAGATCCTGAACCAGGGCAATGGGGCTCCTCAGCCTGCACCCTTGATCTTATAGAACTTAGGTACCAGCCAGCAGGTGGTCCATGACATTTGGGGTTTGTGGCCTTTTAGTTGCCCTTGCATTACAGTTATAGCTAACATTTCTTGAGTGCTTATCATATACCAGGCACTATGCTAAGATTTTTACATGTTATCTCCTTTAATCCTATAAAGGACCCTATAAAAACAACCCAATAAAATAGGTGCTATTGTTTATTTTCCCCATTTTACAGATGAAGAAGCCGGGGTCCCCAGGGATAAAACAAATGACCCATTACCACAGTAAAAGATGAATGTGGAGGTGAAGTTGGGACTCATTAGTCCGACTCAGCCTACATCCTGAACCTCATCACATTTTACAGTTACTTGTGTGAGCAGCTGCTTCCTTTGTTGAGTGTCATCCACTTCTGCAGGGGGAGCGGAGCCTGGGGGTGGGGGCGGGGCAGGAGCTGCCAAGGAGGCAGAGAGGAGACTGAGCTAGTCATGATGCTGAGGGCAGGAGGAAGGAGAGGAGGAAGAAAAGGGGTGACCATGACAATGTGTTTTCTAAGACCATGGCATTTTGTTAGTTGCTTTGGTGTAAAAAGATGACGTAGGTCCACAAAGAGTCTGTGGCCTAGAGATGGCACAAAACTCAGCCTCAGATGATTATGCTGTACAGCTTGCGTGTTGAAAAGCGCTCCGGAGGGTCACTGTGGGCAAACACGCATGTGATGGATGAAGTCAGAACGCTGGTCAGTCATGGGCCTTGCGGACAGGGGAGGCTACCGGTAAATAGAGTCAGCTGAGAGGGCTTTCCAGGGGCTATGGTTCTGCAGCCTAACGTTTCCTTTTTGCAATGCTCCCTCCACACTCAAAAGGTTTTGCCTACTAAAACAGGTTTATTCAATAATACATTTTTTATTTATAATTAAAGACAATGAAACTGTCTATAAAGCTCCTGATCATCACCCATCAGTCAACATTTACTCAACAAACAAGTATTTAGCATCTGCTATGTGTATGGTGCTGTGCCTGGTACCTGGAACACATGGATGGTACACTGATACATGAGATACTTCCCCTTCAAGAAGCTTTCTGAGTTTTCCAGTTGAAACCAAAGAAACTTGACTATGTTGAATAGAAAACGTATAACTGTTATTAAGACTTTTGAAATATATGAAAAAAGTTAGTGAGAGACAACCATGTGCCAGGCATGCACTAGACACTTTACAAATACTTGGTTATATTGCTCCATGTCTCCCCTCCACCCTCACTCCAAGGCAAGCCCCATGTTCAGTTCGTTGCTGCATCTCCAGGGCCTACAATGATGCCTGCCGCTTACCACATGCTCAACAAGTACTAAAGAATTAGCTCTAGTCTCTCAACTACCCTACAAGGTAATTGTGGTTAGTTTTCTTTTACCGACGAGGAATGTAAGACTCAGAAGGATTGAATAAGTTGTTCAATACTTGCTGGAAGGGCAGGGATTGAAATCTCAGAGCTGTCTGACTTTAAGGTGCCCCTCTCATTCTGTTCTTCTGCCACAGACATCTAGAGATGGGGACACTCGGTTAGGAAGTCCTGAAATAAGACAAGAATATGCAAGACTATGTTTGAGCAGGAGGTCTGGTCAGTGTGCGTGGTCAGAGGGAGAGCGTGGACAGCCTGAAGGGCTGGGCGGAGGATTTCAGCTTACTTGGAAGGCACTGAGTAGCGCACATTTTCAGCGTGATTGCTTGGAAAGATTAATCTAACCAACATACGTAGGATGGTTTGAAATTTAGAGAGATTGGAGGTGACCAGTGTTACTAATTCATCAGAGCAAGGTGGTAGCCAGTTATTGAATGGAGATGGTGACAATAATAATGGAAAGGAGGGATGATGTGAGAAGAGACCCAAGCGCCCCAAGGGAGGGAGGATAGACCAAGTTACAGAGATTGACTGGAAGCAAGAAGGAGGCGAAGCAGCTAGCGTGGTTTTTCTCCTTCCTAGAGTTATCTTCAGGTAGGTCCTAGGACCACAGCTTTCAACCACTCAGCTCCTTAGTGGAGCCTCTGGCCAGTCACTTCCTTATTAAATAGCTATGGAGCCCTTAGTGTCATATGGTCACGCAGCAGCAGCAGCACTTTCTTTGGCACTTTAGGCAGGAGAACAGAGATTGAGAATCTATCTGGCACCCTGGTCCAATCTATATGTGGCCCCTACCTTTCAGTTTCTTCAACTGGAATGTGGGGATGATGACTGTACCCATCTTACAGGAGTGCTGTGAGAATTCAATGAGTTCAAGTAGGCTCAGCACACAGAGAACTAGAATAGAACACGTAGTAAGTGGTTGGTAAGGGTTTGCTACTGCTGCATACATATAAGTCAAGCCCCACCCTTCAAGGACACGGTCATATAACTGGACTCATCTGGGCCAGCCAGACGCTGCAACAATACACACACGAGAGACCGAGTTCTCGGGGAGATTTGTCTGTTGTTCAACCTGGTCCCCACCCCACAGTCAAGCCTTCTTCACGTCACCTAAACTCGTCGGTGATACGATGACTATCAACTCTTCTCAAGCCTCCATGGTCCTAGGACTTCGTAGGAATGTGCATGAGTCAGAGCCCCCCTCAGTTTTGAAGGTGACCTTTCATCCCCTTCCAGCTTAGCAGGCCTGCAGGAATTAAATCTTTGCTTGGGACAATTGAGATTATGTTCTTTTTGGAGAGGAAGAGGAAAAAAAGACAATCTTCACCTCTCCCTGGACACAGACATTCGTTCGCTTGATCCTTTGCAAAGCAGATGAGCCTCTGAGATACCCTTTCGTGTTCACTTAGGGGTGAAAAATTAGCCGCAAGACATCAATTAGCATCTTCTACAAGCAGGCTGGAGCCTTCTGGAGCCAATTCTTTTACTCCAGCCTCTGCTCATAGCAGCGTCTGCTTTGGGATCTTGCCCTAATTGAGTCCAACTTCTGCTGTGATAACATTTGTTCATTGTACCCCAAGAGAAGAGGGAGGGAGGGAGAAAGAGAAGGGGCTCTGCCAGAAGGAGGCAGTCAAGAGAAAGGGTGATGGGCCAGAGGGGTCAGAGGGCAGCGTACAACAGCCTCTACGCTGGGGTGGCCCAGCAGGCAATGAAGAAAAACAAAAGTGAGTCTTTCTCAAGCACTTATTATGCATCCGGCACTTTTCTAAGTGCTTCACCGAGATGAGCAGATCTAATCACCAAAACAACTCTCCAAGTTAGGTGTGTGTTTTTTAAAGATTTATTTATTTATTTATTTATTTATTTATTTATTTTTAGAAAGGGGAAGGGAGGGAGAAATAGAGGGAGAGAAACATCAATGTGTGGTTGCCTCCAGTGCGCCCCCAACTGGGGACCTGGCCCGCAACCCAGGCATGTGTCCTGACTGGGAATTGAACAGGCCACCCTTTGGTTCCCAGGCTGGTGCTCAATCCACTGAGAGCCGAATGTCTAACTTGGGCCCTGGCTGGTTAGGGCCCTCCCTAACCAGTCAGGGCCCAAGTTAGGCATTCTTATTAGTTTTTATTTAAAAATAAGGAAAATTGAGGCACTGAAAGATTAAGTACTAAGTATTTGCACATACTAAACTGAAGGAAAAGCAGGATTTGGGGCTCAGCATTCCTGCGGCCGCCAACGGTTTTCATAAGCGTTGTGCGGTACCCCGCCTCCCTCAGCCGCCAGGCTGCTGTGCATGGAGAACTGCGTCGTCAGCGGCAAGGCGGGAGCCAAACTCAAGTCCAAGGGCTGCTGCTGAGAAGCCAGCAGGCGTGGGTGTTGGTGATCTGGTTACCTGCAGGAAGGGCCTGGAGGAGCATCAGGTAGCGGTGGTCTCTGAACAGGGAGCTCGACCCTGGCTGCAGAAGGAGACGTGGACGGGAGAGGGGCAAGCTGTGGGGACATGTGGTCTGTGGGGAAACAGGACGTGCCAAGGACCGAGGACAGCAGAGGCCAGTTAACACCTGCCATTAGAAGCAACGGCCTGAAACCCTGGCAAAGCAGGCGAGGCCCCTGCCGCTTTCACCTTTGCCAATTCTCCAGCCGCAGGGTGGGTACCGAGAAGGAAAAAAAATGAGAAAAAAATCGTCTCCCGTGTCGCAGCTTCTTCTCATTTCAACCCTGCTGGCACAGACCTTCGCCCCTGCCCCTCACGGGACTAAAACCGCTTCCGAAGGCCAGATTCCAACCCTTCTGTTCTCTGAGCGCATTCTCGGGAACGGGATGGCGCGTTCAAACATCCCGGAGGCAGGCAGGTGTAAGTCACAGTGAGCAGCGCCGCCTGCCTGCACCTGAAGAACGTACATTTTGCCCAGAGGCTTTCAGGGTAAAAACATAGCTGAACGGCAGAATCCCCCAGGGTTGACCACTGGGAGTTCCCAAGGGGGCGGAGCGATGGGGGTGAACCTCGAATGTCCCCTTCCCTGTGAACAGCAAGGACACAGCGCGAGTGGTTCGGGCCCCTGCAGAGGCGCGGATGGACCCCAGAGCCGTGGATGGACTCCAGGGCCAGGTGACGGATGTGACTTTGGATCCTGGATCTACTGTTTATTGCCTCCGGGCTTTTGGACAAGTTCTATGCCTTCCATGGTCAGGTTTCACCTGTAACGCGGCGAGAATGGTCGGACCAATGACACGAGAGCTGTTGCGGGAATCCCATGAGTTATGTGCATGTTCGTGCTTAGGAGAGCGTCTGGCACGTATTTGGTGCCGTGTAAGTCTTCGCAGTGATTGTGGTATACACTGTGCAAGTTCTGGGTACACACAAGTTCTGGGTACACACAATCACAGCCTACACTTCCGAACACAGTCCGACTTCGAGAGGCTACTCAAGAGTACATGCGCGGCAGTATCTCTAACTTCCTGGCTTTCCCGGAGCGCACTGTTATGTCTCCACTTATGATTTTATAATGAATGAGAATTAGCAATACTGCTAGTATTATTTATTATGTAGTACAACATAGTGATAATAAAATTAATTAAAAGTAATAATGGTAGAGGTTACATATACAGGAGTTGGGCACCATACTAAATGCTTTCTATATACATTAGTCTTCACATGAATCCTTTGTGACAAGAAGTATTATCTCCATTTTACAGATGAGGTTACTGAGGCTTAGAGAAGTTAAATAATTTGCTTAGTCAACCTTTAAAAAGAACAAAAATGTGCTGCTTAGACTTAATATAATCCTATGCCAATATCAGTGAATCTTATAGACAGGAAATCCTGGGGATAAGGATTGTTCTTTAGAAGGAAACTCTTCCAGCGTTTGTTTTCAGGTAATGACCTGTGTGATGAGGGAGAGACCGCTTGGAGCAAAAGGAAGCAGAGAAACTTAAGGCTGAAAATGTTCATTTTAAACTTCTGGCCCTGGCTGATGTGGCTCAGTGGATTGAGCACCCACCTGCCAACCCAAAGGACACTGGTTGGATTCCCAGTTGGGCCACATGCTTGGGTTGCCACCAGGTCCCCAGCAGGGCGCGCATGAAAGGCAAGCCATCAATGTCTCTCACTTGTCATGTTTCTCTCCCTCTCTTTCTCCCTGCCTTCCCCTCTCTCTAAAAAAATAAATAAATAAAATCTTTTAGAAAATAAATAAATAAACTTCTGCATAATATTTGATATTTTATTAAGCGTTTTCTGGTTGTCCCAGATCCTACTTGAAACAAGGCACTGTGTCACTAAATAAACAGCAGTGTGACAGTTTCCCCCTACACAGCACAGTGAGCGCTCCCAGCAGAACGGGGACATGGCCATCACAAGCCCCATTTTACAAATGGGGAAACAGATGTAAGTGGTTAGGCGACCTGCCCAAGTGCGGAGCAGGGCCAAAACCCAAACCCAAACCCAAACCCATGTCTTCTCGAGCTCCTTGTGGCACCTGCCTCTACACTGTACTATCGAAGGGAGTTCAAGCCACTGCCTGTGGCATCAGTCCAGCCGCCGTATTTAAGACACATCCCTAAATGGTGCGGAGGAACAAGAGAGCACCCAGACCAGACATCCCTCACACCTGAAGTGGAGGAGCAAGAACACGGGGACACGAGTTAACGCTCTGAGAAGTGCCCCGAAGCACTGCAACTGAAGATGAAGGGGGAGCAGGTCTCAAATGTCGAGGGGAAGTGCGCTGGGGGGCATACACAAGAGATCTGTGCACAAAGCATACAGAACACACTGACGGTGTAGAAGCTGAAGGGCGGAGAGGCTGCTGCCCTGCTCAGCCCCACAGCCCCAGCCAGCCCTGAGCCAAACTCTCCTGCATAGAATCCTTTATTGCCACAGTGTTTTTTCTCTTTCCTTGCCTGAAGTTGCCCGTGTGCGTCAGTATGAGTTTGAGGCTGGGGAATTTATGCCCTGAAAGTCTTCTCTCCGACATGCTCATCACTGTAATTTGTTGAGCTGCCTAACGGCCTAAATACTTCTGGCCAATAAACAGGATTGGGACATCGGGGCTGGTGTGTCTGTCACCCTCCTCGTCCCTCAGCAAGGCCCTCCTCCCCCTCTCAATTCCAAAGGCCTAGCAGCTTCCATCGGAGTGTGGCAGCTCCATTTCCCTCGAATATTAATAATTATGACATTAGAAGGGTGATCTGTTGCAATTCAGCCTTTCTATCTGCAGGCTGGCGGCTGCATATCAATGGCATGATTAGGCAAATGAACTCAGATTGGCACTGTTGTGAAATATTTACATGGCCAGAATGCATATGCTTCAATCTCATTGTTCCCATTATTAAGCCATTTTATAATCTCATAACATTTAGACTCACACTTTGCATTTCTAATTAACTTAAGGAGTGACTTCGCTGGGAATTAATTGCAACTTGTGCATTCTTATACACACAGACTCACTGAGAAACAAACTCTGGTTGGCAATCATGCAATTCATGCCCAAGATGGGATCCAGGCTGACTCTTGTTCTCAACCAGCCTCTGTCAATTGGGAAAAGTGGCTGGGGACATGGGTTTGCATTGAAATCTGGTACGAATTTCGCACAGGAACAGTGTGAGGGCAAAAGCCCCTTTCCCTTTGGAGTGACTGGTTTCCTCCTGAACAGCCTTTCACCAAGGAGCAGGTTGATGGAGCAGTTGTCAGAGTTTTGGATTTTGTGCATCAATAACATCTGCAAAATAACAACATTTGTAAAATACTAAGGATTTGGGTGTCTAAATCACTGTTATATTGAGCTGTTCTGTTGCCTTAATTTAGACTGACTTCAGCAGGAAGAACATGCTGTACCTCTCACACTTTATGGTTGGTTAGTTAGCATTTGAAAGTCTAATCAAAAGTCCATACCCCTGAAGGGGCTACTACAAGCACTTTACTGATCTTATTTCCTGTTAACACCAGTTTGGTTAATACCCACAATTGGTTTCAGAAATTATTGTTTTCTGGTGAAATACGCGGTGTTGAAGGTATTTGGATTGCTTAGAAACATGGACCAGGTGCTCCTGCTCACGGGTGAACATGGAGTGCGCAATAAGCTCACCCGGAGCCTACACCACCTCGCGTGGCAGGCTGCCTGCTGTAGCTCAGGAAGTTTCCACAGGGTCTTGTTGTGTAGCTCTAGTGAAGGGACTATAGTCAATGATACTGTAATAACTATGTGTGGTGTCAGATTTATTGGGGTGATCGCTTTGTAAGTTATATAAATGTCTAAGTACCGGGTTATACACCCGAAACTAATTATATTGTATGTGAACTGTGATTAAAAATTAGCTAATTAATTTCTTCTACGAATCTTTATTGAATTTTCTCAGCATCCTGCATGTGGCTGGAAGAGCCAGGGTGAGGCTCTGTGCCCCCTGCCCACAGGGAAGACCCCAGCTGGCAGGCCCCTCTGTGTCTCAGGAGTTCCCACTCCTGCCTGCGCTGCTCAGCGGGGACGCCCCAGAAGAACTCGCTGCACAGCGCAGTCACACAGGCGGAGAAGACAGAGCACTCCTACAAGTCTGCCTCGTGGTCCTCGTGGTCCTCGTGGCTGTCCACACCGCCCATCAGCTTCTGGAATGCTGCTTCACCTGTCCTTTCCCCAAACAGCTGGGCAGCTCCCAGGTCCACAGCTCCTTTAGCTCTGACTCACTGAGCTTGACCTTGTCACCTTCCTTGTTCCAGTCCTTTCCTTGTGGAAGGTGGGCACTGTCACACCCAGGGCCTTCTTTGGGAGGCACGCCATGGCATCGGTTAGGGTCAGTCCGAGAGAGAGGAAGTGCTGAGGAGAGAGGGTTGGGGACAAGAAGAGTGGAGAAAGCCCAGTGGTCTGACCTACTTATACCCTGGCCAGGTCCTGTCCATGGCCTGGTTGGGGAGAGTGGGAGGCAGTTGACCTGCCTGAGCCAGCATGGTGGGAGCCAAGACCACCTCCACCAGCCCAGCCTGGAAGTACAGCTCCCTGCCCTGGAGAGAGCCCCAGTGGGCTCTAACAGAGGCCTCCATGGGGTGGGCACCCCTCAATGTTCACAGCTCAGCCTGGGTTTTAGGGAGCCAGAGGGAGGGGCTGTCTGTTCCTTGGGTTTGGGGGACAGGGAGCAAGTGGTCCCACCTAGCAGCTGGGAAAGAGGTTCCAGGTGTGGTGGGTGATGGGTGGGAAATTGCCCTGGAAACGTGACTTAAGAACTAAGGGAGGGAACCCCAGGCTCAGAGCTTGGGACAACTCACACTGCCTTTCTGCCTCTCCAAAGGACTGTCTGCCATGCTGAGTGAGACCCAGGACAGGAGCTGGAGGTCTGGGCAAAAATTATTATTATTTTTTTTTTTTCAAAAAAGAAGTGGTCTGATTCCACTGTGAGTGAACCTTGCTGACAAGACGCTGTCGGAGTGAGTGGTTCTCTGCTGGGGATGTTTGCTGTGCGGGGCTTTCGGCTCTAACTGCACACGTTTGAGTGGGTGGCAGGGTTAGCCTGTGCCTCTCTTGCACTGGAATATGTGACCTGACGGTGAAGTTGGAGGGAAAAGCGTAGATCCTCATTCTTCCCAACTCTTGGAGATTACCGACAGCTATGACAAAGAGCCTAATAATTGTGCGTAACCAAGATGTCCTAGGTCAGTTTGAAACAGCAGCGTAGATTCTTGGTGGTTTATTTTGGAAACTTTAAATTTGGTTAATTCCTAAATTTAAAAAGAAACAACTACCATCTATTATCACCATGATATAATAATAGAATAAAAAGATTTAATTCCAAAGATATATAGTAAAGAACAATCCTTTAAATAAAATATATTTAACTTTAAAAGAAAACTCACTTTTTTTTGCTCAACTCATTGAAGTAGGCTTTGTTCCAGGTTCCCCTCGTACTGGCAAGAATGTGCCCAATTTAGAAGCAAATGTGCTCTTTTTCTTTTAAAAAAATTTTTTGTTTTATCCTCACCCAAGGACATTTTTTCATTGCTTTTAGAAAGAGAGGAAGGGAGAGAAGCACCGATTGGTTGCCTTCTCATAACTCCAACCGGAGATCAAGTCGCAACCTGGGTGTGTGCCCTGACCAGGAACCAAAACCTCGACCTTCAGGTTTAGGAGCTGAGCCAACGCTCCAACCCACTGGGCCACACTGGCCACAGCTTCTCCTCCCTTTAAAGGGATTATTGGATGCAGGCACCACCCTTGAAAGGGGAACATCTTTCCTGGAGAAGGTGGAGAAAACCTCCAGGCAGCCAGGGCTATGGGCCAACTTTGAAGTTCCTGTCTTCCCAGTACTGGAAAACCACAAATGACGTGAGCTTCTCGACCCGTGGGGGTGGGGGAAGGGAGCGTGACTCCCACTTCACAGTGACTTGCCCAAGGTCCTATGGCTAACAAATGTCCAGGATTGGAATCCAGATCTCCCTGCCTCCAACCTACCTCCCAAGAGATCTCCCTACCTCCAAGAGATGTGAGACATCTCTGACGTTATATGGCTATGCCGTTATTTGGACAATTTCTCACTCGGTGTCTGATGGATCACAGGATTGAATATTCTTTAATGGATCATCTAATTAGTAGATTCCCAATCTTAAACATAATAGATTAATGAACCTTTTGAAAGGTAATTACATACCTTAATTTTTTCCAAGGAAAAATATTATTTAAAAACTCTGACACTATTAATGTCATTTCAGAGAACAAGAATATTTTAATTGTAGGAAAGTAGGAAATAATTTATTCCCTCATTCATTCAATAAGTATTTATCAAGTGCCTACTTTGTCCAAGCAGTCCTCTGGGTGTTGGTGAAAACACAGAACAAGAAAACCAAAGTCCTTGCCCTCTTGGAACTTACATTCCGACAGCATAATCTCAGAATAAAGGACAGCTCTTGTAAGTAAGGGAAATAAATCGAAATCTATAAAAGACCCATTTCTGGGGCCTTACCGTTCCCTTTCTTCTTCATCAACAGTAATCTCACCAGGTGTCATCATTGGTCCACAGACCAGCATGTGGGAACTCTGAACCTGACACATCCGTCTGCTTCCAAGGAGAGAGCCCAGGAGCTTTCTCAGACGGAAGGAAATCAGATCAAAACTGAGATGCAGTCAGAACTCTCCCAGGGCCAGGGGTTCATGGCTCAGGGAGAAACGGAGCATGCACTGTGCCGCCAGGTAGCAAAAGCCAGGTTTCTGTGAGTTCCCCACTTCTGGCCCTTACGTCCAACTGGTGAGGTGACGTTTTGCACATCACTGCTTTGCCTGCTCTTTCTACACCTTCACTGGCGCCTCTCAGAACCCTCTGAGCAGCCTTCTGTCTTTGGTTCGCTGGAACCCATTAGCAGCCTTGGGAGCCTAAGTTCATTTCACACTTAGGGAAACAGTCCCCAGAAGAGGTCACCTGGCAAAGCAGGCACAGCTTTTGGACACATCTTACATCCTCTGCTTGTCATCCATGGATCTACTCGTGGGACAAGTCAGAGAGTCATCTCCGTTCAGAACAGAAAAGTCTGAAGCACATTCTCCAGGCCACTGTCACAGCAACCGTGTTTGTGTCTTTTCCCCAGACTGTTTGGGTCACACCTCTTCAAAGTCACCCTCTTTGCCGAAGCCTTGACCGGGCAGTTCTGGGACACCGGTTAGCTTGGCTACCATCTCACTTGCTGAGCTGTCCGGCGTAGAAATGGAAATCAAATGATTCACCTGTGCTAGGTGAAGAGCTAGGAGCATGGCAGGAGAAGCAGACTTGAAGGTCTGAGGCTGGGCAGCTGTTGGGTTAACCCTGCAGGGCCACGGACATCCCGAATGTGGAAATGCGAAGGCCCGATCCCTGTCATAGCCTGACAGTTGTAAGTAAATACCCAGCTCCGTCTGCTCTGCTTCAGGAGAGGAAGCCTGGCTGGCTGGCTGGGGGCTTCACATAACTGCATCTGTCCTCCGGCCTCCAGGCAGGGCCACGTTTACCCCATTCCTGGTGGCTGCCATCAGGGGACGCTCCTCTCGCTGTCCAAATGCCCACTCAGCACCCACAGACGCCTTCCTCGGTGGAAACCTCACCTTGTTAAGTCTCCTTCCACTTTCTTCATTACCTGTGGGATTCATTCTCAGCCACTTGTGTTCTCGCCATGAAGTAGGGGCCTGGGTGATGGTACAATGCCAACACCTTTTGTTTGACACTGAGAAGCATCAAGGAATTTTTGAGGGAGTTGCATCTTTTTTTTTCAATCCCTTACACTAAGGTGAAATCAAATCCGTGGCCTCTTAGCCCGTAACCACTGAGAACAAAATGAAGAACCCGAAGAGCCATAGTTGGAGTGTAATGGGCTAACATGCATAATCTCCGACAGGCACCATCGAGAGCTGATCTTTTCTTTTTAATGTGTAGGATTTTAAACTTATTTTTGTATTGAGATGTAATTTACAAACAACATCATAATTCATTTCAGGTGCACCACATAATGATTCAATGTCACGGAATGGGTATATATTGTGAAATGGTTACCACTGCAAACCAGCAACGTGCATCACCTCGCATAGTCACACGCTGTTTTCTCGTACGATGAGCACTGTAAGACCCACCCTCAGCAACTTTCAAATGTGCAGCACAGTAGAATTACCTGCAGTCAGCATGTTGAAGGGGTGCTGTTTTCCACACAGCATTTATTGTGTGATTTAATGTGCTAGTCCATGTATGTGACTAGCTTAGTTTCTGCCGTCAATAAATATCGGATTAACTAGTTGATCAACAAATGAATACGACCTGTGTCTCTAGCCAGCGTTACTCAGGTCCTAGTTGGAAGTTCATGTTCCGTGCAAGGCAGGTACGCTCATAAAGTCAGAGCTCCGGGCGGTGAGAGGGCTCACGTGGCGTGTCATGAGGAGCAGCGCGGGGGTCTGGAAGAGAACACTCAGAGAAAACAGGAGAGCTTTTTTTAGTGTTTTGAATTTTTAAAAACATATTGGAAAGACCTCTCCGTAGCAATGAGCTTTCTTCTATGTGGTTCCAGAGGTCAGAATAGGGGTCAGTCCTAGAGGTTACCCCCAAAGTAAACTGAGGCTTCATATGTGGAGGTCGTTGAACTGTCCAGATGTTTCGGTGGGAGGCTTAATTTGGGTGGAGGTTGGACCTGATCTCCTTCGAGGCCATTTCCTGCTATAAAATTATGCTGCTTGTGTGCACACACACATTGTGCTTGTGTGTGGGTGTGCATGTGTGTGTATAGCATGGGGCTCTGCTCCTGTACCCAAGTGTGAGTTTTCTTTTATTTGTTTTTTACTGAGTGAAATGTGGGTAAGACCATCCTCTGAAAGGTTGTTATATGAGGGCAGGTGAGCACGGTCCAGATGTCGACACCATCTAAAGCTACATAAGCAGGTGATAGTACCGACTAACTTTTATCCAGCAAGTACCACGTGCCAGGCTCACTTCTATATTCCAGGTGGTGTCTCATTTAACACTTCCAACATCCAGTAAGGAGGGAGGGACAGTTTATTTATAACTTCGTTTGATAGATGAGGCCGAGACTGCAAGGTCACAGGCAGTATTCCCAAGGGCACACGGCTGGGTGGAGCTAGGATGAGCATCCTAGCATGTCTCAGCACTGGCCTGATACACAAGGCTGTGTGATCTGTATTTAAACTCGGGTGCACATTCTAAAGTGAGACGGTGCCTGTGTTACAGAATCCAGTGTCAGAGAACGGAGCCACAGAGTACCTGCCGCTGGCCGCTCACCGGCTCCTCGGGTGATGGTACTGGGGAAAGGGTGGTTCAGCTTACCTTTCCAGTGAGGGCCTTCCCGTTCCCTGCCCCCTTTAGGATGCACTTGCTTCAACCTCAAAGAGCCCAGAGGCCCACGGCCGTGCTGGGCCATGCTGTTGCCACAGCCCATCACGGAATGTAAATGACCTCAGGTTTCCGTAGTTGAAGCAAATGAAGGGTTCTGTGACTAATTATTTCTTTTTGGTATCTGTGTGTTTTGTTTCCATGTGTACAGATGCATGTAGCCTTCTGTCTTTATTTTCCTAGTGGATGCGGTTGGCATTGGGTAGCTGAGCTTTTTGCGGCAGGCAGAGGCCTCTTAGGTGAACGGAGATGGTTAAATGAGAGGAGGTGTTTTCCGTACCTTGCCTCAATCGTTCAATGGGTGCAGGAAACTTCTGTGAAATGGGTGAATAGCATGGGTCCATTTTATCTGCCCCTCAATGAAGGAAAGCCTGCTGGCTTTTAAGACCCACGCAGCAAACAAAAAGCAGTCTTTACACTCACACACCAAATCTGTGCATCAGTAAAGTGCAGGCCCTGACAGGAATTTCAATTATTTCATCAAAAAGAAAATGAAAGAGGTCTTAAGTGTTGTGATTCGAAGACAGCCTTTTCATAGACCAATCTAGTGTGCGCTCACATCGAATATGAAGCAAAATGGGAAGGAAATTAAGGCAGCTTCGGCTTAAATCATGTGATTGCAAATAGTAAATTAGTTTCTCGATGTTTTCATTTAAGTGTTTAAGTGGAAGGTTTTATTCCTAATGTAGTGTAGTGACACAGAAGAGAACCCTCAGCCAATTCCAGCTTCCCCGTCCTCGCTTCAGTGAAGTAGGTGCCCTGGGGAGGGAGGGGAGGGGGAGAGGCTAAGATGGAGAGAGAAGGGGAAGCAAAGCCTCAGTCACGTTAAGGTCCTTTTGTTTCAAATTGCTACCAAAGTACGCTTTCACAGCAAACTCATTAATCGAGCAGATGAGTAACGTCTGTTGAAAATGTACTAAGCGAAATGCATTTAATTTGGAAGGGAAATCAGGAACTGCATTAGTCAGAGCATATAAATGGCAACATCATTCATTCAGCTGTTGTTTTGTTTGATGTGGGCTCACTAGATTTGTTCTTAAGGGACAAGGGCTAGTAAAAACGGACAATGTTGAGCTTGAGAGAAAACATGCCCCTTCGGCTTTCAGAGGCTCCAGGTGGAGGGTGGCTGGGGCTGGACCTAGTGCCCGCTGTTGGGACAGGCAGGGGTGTCACAGCATTTTTCCAGAAAGTACTAACTGGGTTGGATCGAGGTGACTCCCGAACTGGTGCAACAAGTAGCTGGAGGTCATTTCTTTGTCAATGAGCATCCCTTTATGCTGGCAATTCCCTTTGATTATTTGGCTGGGAGCTTATAGGGGTGCATGGTGGGAGGTCAGGCTCTGAGCTCATCAGTGAGTGAACTGTTAATATCAGGTTAGACAATGAGGCTCAACATCTTGGGCAGTTAGTCTGGGCAGCGCTCCTCCTGCAGCCCACAGTGGGGGGACAGAGGTCAGTGTGTCTTTAAACTGGAGCTGTCCTAGCTCTGCGGGGCTTGCTGACCCACGGCTCTGCCAGCGCATGTTTCAGTTTTCAGTTTCGTTCCTTCAAGTTCCCCTCCTCCAGGAAGTATTCTTCGCCAAGAGGTCCCTTCTTCCTGTAGTCTTCTAGAGAGCTTTGCCTGTGGCTCTGTGTTGCTCGAGGGACACGGGATAGTGAGCATACTCTGACGTTTAGCGTTATTTATCCTGCTTTCTTTTCATGGTCTAATGGTATTTTCACTCTCACATGTTTCTTTTCATTAGGGAAAGTTTCAACAAGTAGAAAAATAAAGACAATAGTATAGGGAAATTCCATGTATCAACCACTGAAATTTACCCTTTTGTCATATTTATTTCATCCCCTCCACTGAAATTTGAAGTAAATCCAGACATCACCATGTTTCACCCTGATTACTTAAGAATGAGCTGTTTTGGAGGAGAGGGGTCTATAAGGGGACTAAATGGTGATGGAAGAAAATACAATAAAGATTAAATTATTTTAAAAATGCACTTAAAAAAAAACAAAAGGATCTTTTCCTATATAACCCCAACACCATTATCACATCTAACAAAATTAACAATGATTCCTCAATATCATTTAATACCTCGTCCATATTCAAGTTTTTCCATTTCTCTAAAAGTATTCTTATGGTTGCTATGTCCAAAGCAACATTCCACCAGGGATGATGTATAGCATTTGATGTTGTTATGTAAGTCACCAGCCCTCACTTTATGTCACCTTTCTCCTGACACTGCTGGAAGGAAGGAAGGAAGGAAGGAAGGAAGGAAGGAAGGAAGGAAGGAAGGAAGGAAGGAAGGAAGAGGGAAGGAGGGAAGGAAGGAAGGAAGGAAGGGGGAAGGAAGGAAGGAAGGGAAGGAATTGCCCTTCAGAATGCTGACCCTCCGGGTCTGTCTGACTGCTTTCATGCTGTGCAGTTATAGATTGCTGTTCTGTCCTTCATATTTTCTGTAGCTTGAAGCTGGGTCTAACCTGATGGGATTCAGGTGAAAAATTTGACAGACATACTTTAGAGGTACTGGTGTGTACTTCACATAGCATCGCAGTCAGGGCCTGCATAACGCTGGTTGTCCTGCCATTAGGGATGCTGGGATTGACCACAGGGTGGACGTGGCGACAGCCTGATCGCATTGTGAACAGCAAGTAATCTACTGGGTGATACTTTGTCACTATGCTTTATCCAGTTTCTCATTTCACAGCCAAACTCACACAAGCACCAAGGAGCCTGTGCTAGACAGTTTCCTGTGTTGTGCAGCATTCAGTAGTGCAAGATATGTGGTAACATTAAAATAGTGGTTGAAGGAGTGAATGAATAACTGGATAGATGCATGAGGTTTTGAGAAAATAACATGAAAAATTCAGCCTAATGAGAAATCCTGCAAACCTGCCTGTGACTAATACACTGTTGGGAATCATGAAATGTTAACACTTCACTGGGTGTGGAGTTATTCGGGTTTTCTAGTCTCAGCTTTGCCACTAATTTGCAGTGTGACTTTGGACAAATTGCTTACTTTCTCTGGAACTTATTTGTACAACAAGGAATACAAAAAGGAAAAAACTCTAAGGTCCTACCAGCCTTAGCATTCTAGGATTCTAAAAAAATGCAAAGAACTATACAGACCAGGTAGCTGGAGACTAAAAATCTTGAACCTGCTTGAATCTGGGTTTTTCTTGTGCAGTCAAGGCTTGTGGTGCTTAATAAGCTTACAGTTGTCATAGCAACCACCCTCCTCACAATTGTTATTGGATAATCAGCCATCCAAACTATTGCCACCTAGGATTTCTGCCCCATTTGATATTCAGAAAGTTAGTCAATTTTTGAGATCTTACATTGAAATAGATGTTTGGGACATAATTGGTCCTCCTTACGTAGAATATACAATTTATTCTCCTGGGGGAGAGAAGTGATTAAAGCGGCAGTTGCGATACAGTAAGAAAAATATTATGATACCAGAAGTATATGGTAGCATAGAGGCAGGGCACCTAACACACCTGGAGCAGTTAGGGATGACTTCCAGGAGGAGGTGATTTGTTTTCATTGAGAATTGTTTGGAAATAAGCCAGTGTTGAAGTGAGATGTGGCTGGAGTAATAAATGTTCCTGGCAGAGAGGGTAGCATATACGAAGACTCAGGGAGGGGAGAGAATGTGGCATATTAAATAGTTTAGAGCACTGGGAGACTACCAAAGGTTTAAGACAAAATTTTATGGTGGTAAAATATACATAAATACTACCAAAGGGTTTTAAGCATGGACTCACCATCATATGTGCACAGTGAGCCATCTCCAGGCCCGGGAATAAAGGGCTGGAGTGACAATAGAGGAGCGATGGGACTGGGAGCCACAAGATTGCGCCCTTCTCAGGAGGTGCGGAAGTCTCAAAGCAGAGACCACGTGTGTCTTCATCTGCGACGCTGCTACTTCCATGCCTAACATTCATACAAATGACTAATAATACTTGTTGAATGGATGAATGGTTGTTTATTGGCTGAATGGCTGAATGGACTCATATATCTGGAAACACCAATAATTTACTTTCGGGGCTTTCTAGTACCTTTCCTCTAATTCCTCCTGCATAGTGACTGGACATGAAATTTTCTAAATTTTATCTCTGCTCAAAACACCTTCAATGGTTCCTGTGCTCACCCCATTGTCCTCAAAAGTAAAAATAAAGTCTTCTGACTATCCCTCAAAGCACTTATTAATAAGATCATAACCACATTTCAAAATACTAGTCCAGATTCACTCTACTCATGGTAATCTCAGAATCCTGCAAATAAGCTATGTTTTATATTTGATAGATGACTTACATAAAATTTTATAAAGATTAATGCAATACTAGTAGCTTATTTACTTAAATTATAAATCAAAATAAGTGTCAACGGAAAGATCCCAGTCTTTGCACCTGTGCACGTTTGGGTTTGAAGACCTCTTTTGCTACTTACCAGAGGTGTGGTCTTGTAAGTCGCTTCTCTGAGCTTCGATTTCTTGAAATGTAAAACTAAACTAATTATATTTACTCTGCAGTGTAAATTAAAGAGAATATATTAAAGGTTATAATAGAATGCCTATCACAAAGTGCTAGAAGCTATTATCCTTAATAATAATTAACATGTTTGTCCTGCTGTTCAGTTTTTAAAACTCTTTTGCATATGTTTCTCATGAAACAGTTCCCACAAGAGGTCTCAGAGGTGAGTGACATTATCCCCACTTTGCAGATAGAACAACTGAGGCTCTCAGTAGGTAACAGACATACTAAACACAAGAGTGTTGTCCTTCAATCATTTGCACGAGTCACCCGGGGCTCCCTGATATGCCACAGAGAGAGTATAAACTGATAATACCTCTGTGGAGTACAGTTTGGCAAAGACCATCAAAATTACAAACTTGACCTGGGAATTCTTTGTCTAAGAATTGCTACAGGTGTACTTGCTCATAGGCAAAATAATGTGTATGGTTACTTATTGCATTTATTTATTACAGTATTGTGATAGCAAAATATTGGAAACATCCTAAATATCCTACCATCAAAGGGGACTAGGCATTTAAATCATGATACAGCCACAACTGTTAGAATGTGCAACCCCCAAAAGTTGTTAACTAAAAAAACCTAGGTGCAGAAGAATACCTAGTGCGCCAAGGTGACTTTTTACATGTCCTTCTGGTCCTAAGATTATTGCCAGACACATGTCTAAGTCACCAAGAATAATTTGGAGGTTGCCAAGGAATTGTTTTAAAGTGTTTTCAAGTCTGACTGAGAACTCAACATTTAGAAAAAAAGAAAAGAAAAAAAAGAATATGTAGTATCCTGACCTTTGTATAAAAAGGAGAAAGGATGTGTGTATGTGTGGAGATTATAGACATATATTTCACTTGTAAATCTTTTTTGTTTATATTTATATATATATATATGACTTTTTAATCACTTCTCTCCCCCAGTAGATGAGAGAGAGAGTCTGTATATGCTTAAAACATCTCTGAAAGGACACCTAGAGGGTGATAGCAGTGTTTGTCCCCAAAGGGAGAATGGAGGGATATGGGAGGGATAGGAGAGGTTTTTCACTCTATAATTTTTATAGTTTTTTTTACTTTTGAATTATTTAAGTATATCACCTATAGAAAAAATGATGCATAGCCTCCTTGGAAAAACACAACATGGTGACAAAGAAAGATAAAACATATTAATGTAGTATTTAGCCTGTGCCAAAAGACCAGCAAGTGAGTGGTACATCTGCTATCATGAGGGTACCCATCCCTGTGGGCAGGAGTGGGTTTTCGGAGGGAGAAGGGGATGAACTGGATCTTGATTTGGATAAAGATTATTTATGTGGATGGAGAGGTGCTGAGGTCGATCCTTCTAGAAAGAAGACAGAATAAAGCAATTTTGAATGATAATTGAGTTTTGTGAGGCTAAAACCTCAGGATACCAGGTGGAGGCTCTGTTTTAGTCTGGTTCCGAAGGTTTGAAGAGATTCTTCCAATCCCCCCTGCCACCCCCCGTCCATATCATTGTCCTCCCCAAGAAGCACATGTGGTACATTTTTAAAGCACACGATGCTATTGCCACACCATTCTGAGGAGCTGCCGCCTTCCAGACAATAGACAGGGATACGGTAATCTGCACTAAATTATTTTTTTAACATGGGAACTGTTAAATAATATAGCAGTCAATCATAGAAGTATTTTCATGTCAATTTTGGGAGTACGATACCATGCACTGGAAATATTAAAGACACAGTAGATGAAATTAAACCCTTGGCTTAAAAGTAGATGCAACATATATACATATGAGAAAAATCCTTCACATGTATACGAATATTTTACAAGGTTCACTAAATACCTGCAGAAATCAACTGAATAGATCACAGAGCTCTTGGTTTCCCTGTCTCCCAATATTATTTTCTACCCTATAATTGAGCCTGTATCATCTTCATAATGGAAATACATTCCTAATCAAGTACAATTTACAGAGAAGTTCTTGGTTGTTTGTGTGTGTTTGGTTTGCACGTTTTTGATTGTATGTGTTTAGAGATGTGTACACGTGTGTGTACTTGAAGCAGATAGAAGGCTCATACTTTTCCTATATTTCTACCCTGTCTCTCCAGACTGCCTCCCCAGGCTTGCAAAGTTAGGGGCCCTGGTAAATATTCAATAAATGCTCTGCCTCTTGGTTCTCTTCACACTCTGCCAGAAGAAAATAGCCCTGGTGTTGATTTTAAATTATTTTCCAACTTAATGTTTTCAAACTCTGGCTGGGGGAAAGTCAGAACATGAATAGTGCCGCCATCCACTAAGAAGATGTCATTTTTCTTAAAATTATCTTTAAGAATTAAATAGATATTCTGCACCTGTACCAGGGGAATACTCCCTAGTACTCATTACCTGCTTCCCAATACATCCTCTCTCCCGCCCTCTCCTTCTCTTTGTGCAAGGTAGCCCAAGGTTCCCGCATTAATCATCTGGGGTTGTGTTTATCAGTGAGTCCGGCCAGCAGCAGCAGCAGCAGCAGCAGGAGCAGAGCTATTTAAGTGAGCATTCGCTATGTGCCAGGCACTGGGCACACTGCTTCACATATATTACCTTTTGACAAATTGAGACATAATTGACAAATAACATTATGTACATTTAAGGTGTGTACATTACCTTAATTTCTCCCCAGAACTGTCCTGTGAGATAGGTGCTATTATTATTCCCATCTTATAAGTGAGGACAGTAGGACTTGGAGGGGGTAAGCAAAATTTGCAAGATCACACAGCTTGTATGAAGTGGTAATAGAGCCAAATCTCTAATCTTGGTAAGTTTGACTCCAAGCCCTATCCTGTGTACCACTGGTAACATGTACCGCCCTTATCACCTTGGCATGATGCTGGTAAGTGTGTATGCGCATGTGTGCACAAATGAGTGTATGTATTTATACTCCAAAGTTAAAATCTGAAAGTGTCCTTTCTGGTGCTTTAGGTTCTAGTTACTGCAGGCCATGGAATGAATTTGTAAACACTCTGACAAGAATTGAGGATACGGTCGTCTTAAAGCAAGGACTACAGTTCCAAGCTTCATTTTAGATGAGAAATAAGAGCATCTGCTACTGCTTTACTTGTTTATTTTTCAAAGATGATGGGATCGGAAGAACAGAGTATGGACTCTGGAGTCAGAGAAGCCTGAGTTCACAGGCCAGCCTGAGTGATCTTGAGCTCATGGCTCTATCTAAGTGATCTTTCATTTCTTTATACGTAAAAGAAGAAGGGTGGTGATATTCAAGTGAAAGGCAGAGCAAAAAATATGATGTATATTATAAAATTTTTTAATTTATTGATTTGAGAGAGAGAGGGGAGGGCAGAGAGAGAAGGAGAACAGAGATTGATTTGTTGTTGCGGTTACTGATGCACTCGTTGGTTGATACTTGTATGTGCCCTGACTGGGATTCGAATCCACAACCTTGGCATATCCAGACTACGCTCTAACCAACTAAGCTACCCAGCCGGGGCTATAATGTATATTATAAATGCAAGATATCCACTTCAATATCTGTAACACCATCATTTAAATAGTAAAAATGCATTCTTCAAAGACCCTTTCTTAAGTGATTAAATAGATATTTTCCCTAATTTCTGAATGGGAATGGTGTGTGTGTATATGTGATTAACTTTTTGAAATCACATGTAATATGAAAGTAAAGAGTTGTAGAACTTTTACTCAGGAATAAAAATTTAATGTCTTCTATAGGCAAATGTCAATTAAACACAATTATGTACTAATTTGGATCCAGTAATTTATGGAGAAGAACTAAAATCATAATAAAACCAATGTAGTGAATTTTGATTTGGACATTTTTGGGTTAAAGCAAAATAACTTTTTTCCTTTATGTTTTAATTTTAAAATATTTTATTAATTTATTTGTATTTATTTAAAGATTTTATTTATTTATTTTTAGAGAGGGAAAGGGAGGGAGAAATAGAGGGAGAGAAACATCAATGTGTGGTTGCCTCTCACACACCCCCTACTGGGGAGCTGGCCCGCAACCCTGGCATGAGTTCTGACTGGGAATTGAACTGGTGACCCTTTGGTTCACAGGCCGGCACTCAATCCACTGAGTCATAACAGCCAGAGTTATTCATTTATTTTTAGAGAGAGGGTAAGTGAGGGACAAAGAGAGGGGAAGAAACATTGATGTGAGAGAGAAACATCAATCATTTCCCTCTCATGTGCCCCAACTGGGACTGAGCCAGTAACCCTGGTCTGTGCCCTGACTGGGAATCAAACTGGTGACCTTTCACTTTGCTGGACAATGCCCAATCAACCCAGCCACACCAGTCAGGGCTTAATGTTTACTTTTGAATAAATATTATATTCATATGGTTCTTATTCAAAAAGTACAAAAGGACATATCAGCAAAAACCTCCTTCCCCCAAGTACTTAGCACCTCAGTCTCTAAAATCAACTAATGCTGTGAGTTTCTTATGTATCTTTCCACAGGTATGTATAGCATATACAATCAAATTTGGTTAGTTTTCTCCTTCTCAACCCCATAAAAACAAATGTTAACATTTTTTTACTTGGCTCTTTTCACTTAACAATGCATCTAAGAGCTTCCTTCAATCTATGTTTGAATAATTTAGCTATGATGTGCCAATCATATCTATTGGATAAATATCAATGTACATTTGTAATTTTGATATACATTACCAAAATGTTCTTTGTGTAATGTTTTTGATTGTAAAAATTTACATTCTTTGCGTTAATGTGTGAGAGTGATTCTTTCCCTCATGCCTTCACTAACAGAGTGCATTTTAAATTAATTAGACTAAAATTTAATTTAGTAGTTAATAATGCTGTCACAGTGTAGTTAAACTTTTATCGGTTTTATTTTTAGGGTTATTATTAGCATTTGAAAAATGTTTAACAGCCACTTATATTTTTTATTTTGTGAACTGTTTTTTTCTAGCCTTTGCCCATTTTTAAATCGTGCTCCTAATCTCTATTGATTTGTAGTAACTTTTTATGTAGCGCTGATTACTCCTGTGTCTGGTATGAGTTGCATATATTTTCTCCCAGTTTGTTGCTTGTCTTATTTTCCTTTGCTTATGATAGCTTTTGTCATAAAGAATTTAAAAAATAATATAGATAATTTCATTAATATTTTTCTCCTATGGCTTCCAGGTTTTTGTGTTATACACAGAATGGCCTTTCCTATTTTGAATTTATTTAAGAAAATTTCTTCAATATTTTTTCTTCTGCTTCCTTTTAAGATTAGCTACCATCTTGGTCACTGTAAGACAGATTCAATACTATCTTCTCATAGTGACAATATTTGTACCTTCTATCATTTATTTATTCTTTTGGTGCACTCACTTCATTGCATTATAAGTGAGTTAGAAGAATAAAAATCAGTTTGGCTTCATGAACAGTACTTTCAAACAAAATATAAATGATCCAGCATTTTAAGAAAACCGTACAAAAGATTAGTTCCAGCATGAGGTCCTTTTGGGGAATGTTTACAAGCTCAGTGCTATACCCAAAAATAAAGATGGAAAGGGTCTGACAATCTCTAACATCAGTAATACACTGTATATAGTGGTAGCAATTCATGCTCCTTTATTTTCAAAACTATGCATGCTAGTTTGTTATTACAGTTTGAAGTAAATTGTGTCATTAGATGCTAAATTTTAACCCTGATAATGGAATTTGGGTGATTTAGAATGAAGAAAAGAACATTTAAAAGACATTTATATTAGCTTATTGGTTTTTTTTTCTGATAATATATTTGCCTACTCTTTTGGGACTTGATGAGGAAAATGGGGAAATTCTAACAAGAAACTGATTTAAAGATCATTCTCATTCTACTATATACCTCTTAGAGGATTAAGAAATGATGGTATATGACTTCTCATATTTCAAACCTTTAATTCCCTTTAGGTGTTTCTTTCTATCACAAACTTTATGAAGCATGTTTTGAATTGAGATGCCAAAGGCAGTAGAGAAAAGTTCAAGAGAGAAAAGAAATGAAAATATTTGACCTTAAAGACTGGCCCAGTCCTGAATGAGCAAACTGAATGGGTTTAGTCCTTCCGATATGAGGAATACTGTGACTTAAGTATCCTATCCTTGAATGTGTTCTCATGTGAGTTCACAGCCTACTTTCCAGCGTGAAAGGAGATGCATTTGCAGGAAGCATTCAGTGACTCCAGCTCTTCCTCTAGACATGTCATCCACTTTGGTAGTGCTTAAAATAAAATACTCAGATGGAGGGTAAGTTGAAGCAGACAACAAGCAATATAATACAAAGTATTATGAGTAAAGTGCGTTACTCAGATCCTTCTAAAATACATTTCTCCCTTTATTTTGAAGGCCACAGTATAGGCAACTTGGCTAATGGAACCAGTCTTTCCCTTTGATCATCAATAGGGTTATCTTTTCGGCAAACTAAGTCCCAGTTCAGACGACAGCTTTAGATGAGATTGACATGAAAGGGAGCAGGATTGTTTAATTATTTGCTCTCTGAAAAACATCTTTTTTCTCTTTAAATTAATAATTCTTCCGCTGAAACCATAAGCAGGAGCTGTATGATGTCTTGCAGACTGAGGAGGGGAAGATTCATTTGATCTTTTTTTTTGCTCAAGGCAGTGTTCAGGGTCTGGTTTTATGTGTCAGCTACAGCCTGTTGCTTCTGGTGACAGATTTTAGTCAAATGAGAATTGAAAATAAATGTGATGTGAGTGTATCTACTAAATCTCCTAAGGTTGGGAAGATGTGTAATGAGAAGCCAGGAGTGTGGTAGATGCTCAATAAATGCTCACAATAATCTAATATAATGGATGGATAAAGGGCAAGCATTGAGAATGTGCTAGGCTGACTTCCGAAACTGCTTTCCATTTTCTCTGTGCATGTCTACCTGCATTGAAGAGGGGTAAAATGGATTATCGCAGTTACCTAGTCATGTTAACTAGCTGTCCAGCAGGGAACCACGAGCTGTGTGTGGCTACTGATCACTTGAAATATGGTTAGTCTGAATTGAGATGGGCAGTAAGTGTAAAGAACACACTGGATTTGGGAGATTTAGTATTTAAAAGAATGCAAAAGTATCCCATTAATAATATTTATATTAATTACATGTTAAATAATATTTTAACATATTGGGGTTAAATAAATATATTGATATTTCACCTGTTTCTTCTTACTTTTTAAATGTGACTAGTAGAAAATATAAAATTACCTGTGTGGCTCTTATATTTTTATTGGACAGTGCTGGTCCAGACTTTATAGATAATCCAGGCAATGAAACATTTCTGCTTTTAAGGAGCAAATTGTTTACAAGCTATCTAAAAATATAATATTTACCTCTTACCCAGAGTGGCACTGAAGGCCTGAGGGGGGTGGGGCAGAGGAAGGCCTGTGGGCTCTGGAATGTCTCTGCTCCCAACCCTAGGACAAACAGGAACTGAATCTCCAAAGGGGGCTGGAGGCACCCACCTGGGAAGTAGGTCGGGCCAGGCCTGAGCCCTGGTGGGAACGCAGGGGCTGGGTTCTGGTAACCACAGAGCTTCCTGAGGCCACACCACTGTCAAGACACTTCCAGCTTTTTGGCCTCTGGATTTTCCCGAGGTTCTGCGTCCTGGGCAGTCGCCTAAGAGGCATGTGAAGCTTGATGCCATAGGAACTTTCCAGGACAAGACCTGCCTGCACAGCCTATCCATTCGAGTGCGGGACACAATCCCATGGCAGGCCCCAGCTGTGATTACTGAGCACCCAGGGAGAAGGGGTCTGTCTCATGGAACAGGGTGCCAGCTGTGGCGACTGAGGAATCCCTGTCTCTGCCTCCACTTTGGATCCCTTATTCTCACTTCTCTTGCCCCAGGGGCCTGCTTTGGGGCTGGTGGCTGTCTCTACTTTCTCAGCCTTGCAGCTTTGTTTCCCAGCATCCCTGAAAGGGAAAGTGGAAGGGGAAGTAAAACTTCTGCCGTCCCCAAGGTCCTGCCCCTTCCCATAGCTACTCAGTTTTCTCCTTCCATTTCTCACTTCTTAGTTTCCTAGTGAGTGGGCCACGCTGGGCTACAAAGGCAGGTGGGTGTGTCCTAGAACAAGCAGAGCTGAGAAGAGGGAGCATGAGGGGCTGGCCTCCTGCCCTGCACCTAGGCAAATGGGCCCTGAAAATAGACTTAGCTTTGGGGGAGAATGAGGAGCTGAGTCCAGGGTCTATGAAATAAGGGGGAAGGGTTAGGACCCAGGAGGTGGTCTACTCACCCGTTCCCTTCCCTCCTTGGATCCTGCCAACACTGAGAAATGCTTAAGGCTAAATTCTGAGACAGGGTTTGCAGTGCCTTGGGGCAAAGGTAACTGTCACCCCAAAACAGCTTTTACTGCCTCTGCTTCCAAAGAGACATTCAATAATCTTTTCATTCCACTTTCTGCGGCAGAAGTTAGCCCCATCCCATAGTGAAGTTGAAATCCCATCCTAATGCTGAGCGCAAATCTGCTCTCCATCTGTGTACAGACAGAGAAGGGGGGTGAGCAGACACAGGAAGGCTCTTTGCTGGGGCCAGTGTCTGGTTGTGTGTCCGCCATGTCCTCAATAGCTACTCAGCCTTTGGGGTCTTAGGAGACAGGACGGCTTGGTTTCCACTCGCAGGGAGCTCTCACTGGGAGGCGGTGGACGTAGTACAGTGGGGACTGCCCTCCTGGGCCTCTTCACCAGGGCTAAGGACTAAGGAATAACTCCTGGAAGTCTACCATTTTCTCTCTCCATGGCCCCCTCTTGAAGGCCTTCTCTAGGTCTTCAGTTTTTACCATTATAAACTTAAAACAAAAACCACATTTCAGACCCCAGGACAAAGCATTCTGACTTTGTTTCGATGCCTACTTGCCGAGACCTTTTTTTAAAGTGATTTCCCTCTTTTCCTCCTTCCTCTCACTCTCTCCGTCTGTTTACCATTTTTACCAGGTCATCCATATGGAATACAGTGCTCCCACTTCCTGCGGCACTGCAGTTTGGGGCCTAATTGATTCTGGTAATTAATTTGTTTTACCTGCTAGATCAGATGAAAATTCTACCCATGTGCCCAAGGATTAGCACTTGGCTTTCTAACACCTCCTCTAATTATCTAATAGCATGGGTTGTGAGGACTCAGTCTCTATTAAAACACTTTTACTATTAGCAGGAGTGATTGGAATTGTGATGACAACTAGATTTCGACAAATTAGAGCTTAAAAATGGGGAGATGGAAGAGAAGTGGCTTCTTTTAATTTCCCTGAGTTTAACACCAATAATTAGAGCAATTTTTGGAGATGCAAGCCAAAGTTACCCCTGCTGTGCTGTAGATGATCACCTTAATTTTAGCAAATTGACTCAAGGGAAATAAATGTGACAGATTAGAAAAAGACAAACAGGGGGAAAAAAAGGGTTGGAAGACAGCGAAGTGAAAGGAAAGGCTGGAAAGGGGAATGGGAGACAATTATGGGGGGGTGTAGGGTTTAAAGGGGTATTATAGCAGAACTAGTAAGCCCTGGAAGTGGAAGGAGGAGGGGGAGAAGAGCATTTGAGGGGAAGTGGAGACTGGCAGTAAGAGGCAGCCCTGGGCGTGTTTACACTGTATTACTCGACTAAGGTAGGTATCACTTCCCTCACACCCCCTCTAGAACTGAGGTGAAGAATGTTATGATCGTTTTATTTACCTACTTCAACAATCTAGTCATCCCTCAGCCATCCGTTTAAGCCGGGTCTGGCAGACGCGGACTCCCTTTCTCCTCACTTTTCCCGTTTCTCCTCTGCTATCATTTTTCCAAAGTTGTGAAGCCCAGACCTCTGCCGAAATAAGTGCCTTATCCCTGCTGCTTTGGGCCCTTTAAGTGCCTTCTGCTCTCTAAAGAGGAGTTGGTCAGAGGACAGAGACTTTTTATTTTTTCTTGCTTTGAAAACAGCTGGGAGCCAAGCAGCCCCTGCAGTGGAGGGGCCGCAATGGGGGTCCAGAATCCTGGTAGAAGCAAGAACCCGGTCCACTCCGCTCTCCCCGGCCTGGCCGGTTGAATTCAGCACCGCGGACAGCTCCCCGCCCCGCCCCGGCCCACCGTGCCCTCCCCTCCGCTGCTGGCAGCCTTGCCATTGGCTCTCCCGGCTCCCCTCTCCAAGCTGCCAATTCTTCTCCACTTAGACCCAACCTACCCCGGAGATAGTCTTCTCGCCTCTCCTGCGCCCGGGGTAACCCAGGCCGGGGAGAGAGCCGCGGGGATCCCAGCCTCGCTGGGGAGCGGTCTGCCCTGGACTCTCGCCTCTCGACAGGCTTGCGGAGACGCTGCCTGCTTCCTACACCTCTTCCTCGGCTCTCGCCCCGTGTCAGGCGCTCGGCCCAAGATGAATCTCAACTTCACCTCCCCTCTACACCCGGCATCTTCTCAGAGGCCCACGTCCTTCTTCATTGAGGACATCCTGCTGCACAAGCCCAAGCCACTAAGGGAGGTGGCCCCCGACCATTTTGCCAGCTCTCTGGCCTCCCGGGTGCCTCTGCTAGACTATGGCTACCCCCTCATGCCCACACCCACTCTCCTGGCTCCTCACCCCCATCACCCTCTGCATAAGGGAGACCACCACCACCCGTACTTCCTCACCACTTCAGGTAAGTAAACAGGGGCTTCAAGGCATGGGGAGCCAGAGAGCAGGACCTCCACGCAGGCCCTGCACCTGTGATGGAGCCTGGACAAGGCCAGAGCTGGTGCAGCCTGGCTTGTTGCCGCCTTCCCTGCATAACAGTAGAAGGTGGGACATGGGATATGGGTGAGAACCTGCAGAGCGCCCTCGAGGCATGCCAACCCATGGGGATAACTCATGGTCACTGTACTTTTTACAGTGCAGGAAATGTGCCTCGCCAAGAGGAGGCTGGAGGTTTTGACAATATTCTTGGGGGGGCCGTGTGCCCTCTCCTTCCTTGCGGTCCTTCTGGCCCAGCTGTCAGCCTGAATTCTCCGTCTCTGCCCACTCTGAGGTAGACCCCTGACCACTCCACCCCACAGAACAATATGGACTTTGCAATTCAGAGAAGCCCAGAAGACCCCAGGGGGGGCCGGTTTCTCCCCCCAGGTGCTGAGCATTCACCACCCACACTGTGGAGGCTTAGAAGAGAAAGAGAGTTTGGGATATTCCACGCACTGAAGGTCTGGGTTGGCCGGAATGAGGGAGAAAGGGTCAGAAAAAACAGAGGGAGGGACGCGGCTCCTCTTGAACCACCTTTACTCCCAGCCCCTAGCACTTAACTCACAATCCTAGCCTCAACTTCCCTCCCTGCGCCCGTTGCTGGCGTCACTGGAGCCTCACACCCAAGTATTTTGCTTTGCCAGATGTGGCAAGGAGTGAGAGTCTGGTTGGTACAACTAGAGAAATGTCGGGAAATACTCAGATTTTCACCGCCTCTCTCTGAAAGGTCACGTTCACACTTTCTTCTCCAGCATTTTCCTTCCAGCAGGAATAGAATTCGTTAAGTGCAGAGGGCGGCCCCAAAAACAACCCTGGTCCCGCAAGGGCCGTGGAAAGGAAGACAGGAGGCAGTTTGTGAAGCGTGGGCGCTGGCACCCGCAACAAAAGCGAACAGCGCTTGCGAAGCAGGAAACCGCAGACATCAGGGCCCTGGGCTGGGAGGGCAGTAACAAAGCCCGAATTTCCGTTTCGGCCTCAGCCCTAGCCAGCCTTACCCGTGTTCCCCTCGAATGGCGGTGGCCAAAGACCCCGACGCGGGGACTTCTAGTTTGCCGTTTTTGCTTGGTTTTCTCTGAATTGGCCGGGGTTGGTATCTGGCAGTTTGCCTGCGCGGTGCCCCTCCTGCAAAGCGGGGAAAGATTTTGTTGTTCATTCGCCTTCCGGATCCGCGGAGGGAAAGCGCGTCGGTCCCGCCTGAGGTCGGCGGGCGAGAAGGAGAAAACCAGGGAGGAGACTGGAGAGCCGGGTCCCCAGCCTTCCCCGCAATCCGACAAGAAAACGTGCGGGGCGAGAACTGCCCCTCTGTCCTCGCTCCCAAGACTTCCTGGATGAGAGTTTTGACCTGTTCCCTTGGGCTGCAGGCGGGGAAAGGGGGGCGGCTCGGGAAAGGGAAAGGTGTTTTTTAGTGAGTTTGGGAGGCAAGATCTTGTCCGCTATTCTCCTGGCCTCAGAACCCTCGTGTCACCAGGGGACCAGGGGTCTGGAAGGCTTGTGGGGCAGGGTGGGGGGTGGGGGTGGCGCGAGGAGACAGCTCCTGGACGGTGCGTCGTCGGCAAGAAAACTTCAGATGGCACAACAGAGGACTGGACACTGGAAGATGTTCAAAAGTCTCTCCAGGAAGATATATTGAAAAGTCCTCCGGATTTATTTTATAATTTTCTTTTTAAACAGTTTTAATCTTTATTATATTTTTCCCATTACCATTTAGTACGCTTACACCCTCCTTCCCCCAGCAATCACCACACCGGTGTCCAGGTCCTGAGTCCTCTTTCCTTTTTGCTCAGTCCCTCCATCTCCTAACCTCCCTCCACCACCACACTAGGTCGGCCTGCTCTCTCTGAGTCTGTTTTGCTTGTTAGTTCAGGTTGTTCATTAGATTCCACACATAAGTGAGATCATATGGTTTTTGTCTTTCTCTCACTGGCTTATTTCACTTAGCAAAATGTTCTCCAAGCCTATCCATTGCAAAGGGTGAAATTGTCTTCTTTTTTTACAGCTGAGTAGTATCCATTCTGCAAACGCCCCACAGTTGTTTTGTCCACTCATCTACTGATGGACACTCTTGGTGATTGTAAATAACGCTACAATGAACACAGGGGCGCTTATGTTCTTTCGAATTAGTGTTTTGGGTTCCTTTGGATATATTTACAGAAGTGGGATCGGTGGGTCAAAAGATAGTTCCATTTTTAATTTTTTGACGTGTCTGCATACTGCTTTCCACAGTGGCTGCACCGGTCTTTATTCCCCCCAACAGTGCAAAAGGGTTCCTCTTTCTCCACATCCTCACCAGCTTATATTTTTCCTTTCAATTCTTCCTACTGTCTATTGTTTGCATTTCTAGATGGCTTCCAGCTAAAGATCTCCAAGCAGTATTCTTGCGATCCCCATTTCCTGCGATTCCTGGCAGAAGGGCTCCCAAGGCTTTGGGGCAAGGAGGGGCTGGTGGAGAAGGGAGGCTGAGAGGGGCGCCAGGGACAGAGGCGGGGAGTGGGAGGGGGCTGCCAGCGCGTGGTGGGCTCTGCCGACCCGGCTGCTTTTCTCTCCTCAGGGGTGCCGGTCCCCGCGCTGTTCCCGCACGCCCCGCACGCGGAGCTGCCGGGGAAGCATTGCCGCCGCCGCAAAGCGCGCACCGTGTTCTCGGACTCGCAGCTGTCTGGCCTGGAGAAGAGATTCGAGATCCAGCGCTACCTGTCCACGCCAGAGCGGGTGGAGCTGGCCACCGCCCTCAGCCTGTCCGAGACGCAGGTGGGCCCGACCACAGGGAGGCCCCGATCTCTGCTCTGGCTCCTCTCGGCTCGACTCCTGCCCCTTCTGCGCCCAGGCAGAGATCTAGAATGCCCCCGCTCCCCTTGATTCTAGGCGTCTCCAAAAACCCTTAGCCAAGTACAGCCGCTTCCAACCTCATGTCAGACTCACCAAAGCAAAATCCCTCCAGCGGTCTCTGGACGCGGAGGACAGAGTCCTCTGGTGGTGCTGACCACGGCTGGCCCTGGAGGGCTGTCGTTTCCGCGGCTTCCCCGCCTCTCTTCCTCTGGGCAGAACCCGTGTCAGACACAGAGTGAGAGCAGACGGGTTCTTGTCCCGCGAGAAGCCCACGCAAGGAGATTGTTATCTTCTTATTTTAATCTCTCACAGCTACAAGTCTTCATATCCATATCGTCCCTCCCCCAGACACATTATAACTGAGGCTTCTCCCGATTGCCCGGTCCCGAGTGGAAGAACCGTTTGTGTTTCTCCAGACGTGCGCCGCTTCAGGAGTCCCTTCTCCACTCCTTGTCTCACCTGCTGTGTACCTGGGAGCCCACCTTAGCCCTGCCGGGCCCCAGGGATGCTCTCTGATGGGAACCAGCAAGTTCGAGTCCTGTCTGCCTGTCCAGGAGTCTTGCTGGACCAGGTAGTGAGATGTCACAACCAGAGGAGCTATGTTGTGTTGAACATAAAGGAGACACCCACGCAGCACTTACTGTCAGTAATTCTAATTAATAGCAGGACTAGTGTTCACTAACCACGTTATTTTGGTGCTCGCCTTTACGTTGGCACAACCACTTCTGGAGCCTTAGGTTGATTCTCAATCAGGCTGAGACGACAACGTGTGAGCAATTCAGGAGTGACTTAACGCAGGGCGAGACTGTCACAACTAGCAGTTCAGGAGTGACTTAACGCAGGGCGAGACTGTCACAACTCTTGAATAAGTCCTCAGTGGATTGTGGCTTATTTTCCTGAACCCCAGCAATCGCTTAGATCTTAGGGCTAATAGCTGCGGGTCTGAAGGAATGACGTGGTTTTATGTTCCTCTCCCTGAAATCAGGTGAAAACGTGGTTCCAGAACCGGCGGATGAAGCACAAAAAGCAGCTGAGGAAAAGTCAGGACGAGCCCAAAGCGCCGGAAGCGCCCGAGAGCCCTGAAGGCAGCCCCCGCGGCCCCGTGGCCGCTCCCGCCGAGGCTCGGTTGGGTCTGCCCGCAGGCCCCTTTGTGCTGACGGAGCCGGAGGACGAGGTGGACATTGGGGACGAGGGGGAACTCGGCTCGGAGCCGCAAGTGCTCTGAGCAGCCAGGGTGGGGGAGGCGGGGAGGAGACCACGGGGCGGGCGCGATTCCCTCCCGGACCCGAAGATTCGGGCGGGCTTCGGAGATCCGCTCCTGGAGGACAAACCAAGCGCCCCCGGTCTGCCCTCCAACCCGTGCCGACCTGGCGCGACCGCGGCTGAGCCTCCCGGCGCCCACCCCGGTGAGACCCCGCGGGGGTGCGTGTGCGCTGGGGCGGCTCTTCCCCGCGTCATCAGCGGCTCAAAACGCAGCGCGGACTCTCGGCTGGCGGGTGCGCTGGGGGACGACTTCGCCGAGATCGCAGATCCCTAGGGCCCTAAACTCTCAGCCACCTGTCCCCAGCTCTGTGGCCTCTCCACCGGGACACTTGGCCCTTCCGCGGGCAGATAGGCGGTCTGCAGCAAGGGGTCGGACCTGGGCCTTCGCCCTGCGGCGACCCAGGCGGAGCCGCGACCTGATCCTGAACTCGTCCACCGCCGACCGACTGGCGCCCTGCTCTCCACTGACCTCCAACGCTGGTCCCCAACCCCGACTCTAACTCAAATGCTAAAGCGACTCCCTCCTTCTCAGAGCGGCGCTTCCGTCCTTTCACGTCACGGTCCCACTCAAGAGGTGGCGGCTCTGCCCCTGGCACCCTTCCCGAGCTCGTGGTCCCCGCCACTGGAGTCCTTAGAGCCCCTCCTCCCCCCGTGCGCCGCGGCCGGGTCCCGAGCGGCGCCTGCGCGCGGCGAGAAGCTTGGGCAGGAGAAACCCATCGAGCGCTTTCTGCCTCCCGACCTTGTGCGCCTGTCCCGCAACCGTTCCACGTCCCACGGCTTACTGACATTTTAAGTGAGTGTTCCTTGGGTTGTGTGTGAAAATGCTGGTTCTCATTGCATTTTAAGGGAATGCGGAATTTTAGCAAGACTAAGGCCAAAGGGGAAGACTCGTTCCCCTCGTGAGAGCACCTGTTTGGGGACTTTTGAGGTGGGGCAGGAGTCCGATGCGCCCTGCGCGAGGCCCCTCTCCCTTTGCCTCGGGAGGTCCTCTATTCTCCTCTGGGGTTTGCAGTCTCTTTAGTCAATAAAGGGCTCGCGGGCAAAACTGGGAACAAACACAAGTTTCTGGGAACCGTTTGTTACCGCGTCCGACCTATGCACGCCCCTTCCCTCCGTCCCGGGCGGTTTCCTTTCTCCGCGGGACTGGACATCGCTAACTCTGGGCCTTTCGTTAACAGATCCCGTCTTCCCCACCCCGAGTTTTGACTTTTTAATCGTTTAATAGTCTTGAGTGCCACCTACATGGAAAAGGGCACGGCAAATAATGTTTTTTTGACGCTGGAATGCTGAAGAGACACAGCTGTCAATGTCTGGAGTTTGAAATGACACTAACGAATGACTTGATGACGCTACATGCCCGGTTCACTTGTCAAGTATAGCAGCCAGGCCGGAGGCGACCTCCCGGCTTCCGATCTTTCACCCTGGCCGTGTATTGAGGTGCGTGAGTCCAAGGCTGGAAAGGAGTAATAAGAGTGGCTAGGTGGAATCTTGTCCCGTGGGTTCTAATGAAGAATAAAAATCACAGGCACTTGGGAGATAGGGCGGCTCGGTTCCAGATCATTGTAATAAAACGAGTATCCCAATAAAGCCGATGCTAATCCTTTTGCCTGCAGAGGGTATTGCCTTCAATTTGTAAAAACGCAACAACTGTGAAGGGCAATAAAACGAGGTATGCCTGCGTATAGACAGCAACTGTGTGAGTTTACGTTACATTTAATCTTTTTGTTGTTGTTCCTTGTTTCTCTGTTAAGAGGAAAAATCCTAAAAGTCCTTCTAGACTTAAGTTCTATGATTCCATGAATGTAGGAGTAGGATTTTTATTTTTTACAGTAAGTTTGTTCAGGAAAACATTATTTTAAACAAAGAGAAATGTCAGACTGAGACCTTTATCCATTCTGCATCATTTAGGAGGCAAAGCTATTACTTTAAAAACATAAGAATTGTATAGCTGTTTGGATTTTCCAAAGTGCTCTTTATCAATCAACAATCTTGTGAGTCACAGACAACGAGAATTATTTTCCCTTTCATAGTTAAGGCAGTTGAGGCTTGGAAAGATTGTAGGGGTTTACCTATGAAATCAGGACTAGCTAACAACCAAAGCAGGACAAATATATACACATACGTGTATATGTACACACATATGTATGCATGGATGTGTGTACACATTCCGGCTCCTTGTTCATTTCTCTGCCCAGCACACTTTTATCTCTAGTAACAATGCATTGATTGGCACTTTGTCTCTCACTTTCAAAGAACACCTTTGTCATTTACTTAGATTGCGCACATGTGTTATTAACAGCAAATTTAGGCTCAGATTTCTCCTTTCTCTTCTTGTTCGGATAATGACAGTACTGTTTTAAGGCAGGAGTTTTTGACAAATACTTTACAAGAAGACAAAAAAACATTTTAGGATAAAAGGGATTTGTGAATACGAATATTCCTGGTAACCTGGAAAGGAAAGTAGATTCCATTACAAAAAGGGGGGGGGACCCTCAACTTTTCCAGTCCCTGGAAGAACAGGCACTAAAAGGAATTTGGGGAGAATTTTTCAAGTGAGTAGAAATACTATGTTCTGGGAGGAAATTAAAAAAATAAATTAGATGGTTAACACATACCCCCCAAATCAGAAATTTATCTCTTTCTTCTGTCTTCACAAGAAGATGCCAGGGCTTATTTTGGGTCTAAAAAGAGCACATTTGGCACATTTCATGACCTTTTGAAAAGGAAGGCAGGCAGGTAGGAAGCTTTGTTAGCATAGGCCCAGCTCTACCTGGTGGAAAGCAGAATGAATCCCAGAGCTCAGGGAATGGTCCTCTGTGTCTTTGATTTAGGGGTATTAAACATAGAAAGATGCTCATTCTCCCTCCTCCTGGTCCTCCCTTTGTGGCTGTTCCTGGTGAGATGAGGTGGGAAGGGAAGAGCTGTGATCTGCAACACTGTTTGCTCATAGTGTTTCCTGACATTGTTGGCGAGCAATTCAACAGCAAAGTTCTCTTAATTTTCCTTTCCTCCTTGCCTTCCCTTCCTCCTCCCCCCCCCCCTTATACGCAGGGGGTTAATGATAGTAGTAGTGGATAGACACAACTTAATCTCCATTTAATGTAACATGATCACACTTTTTGTTTGGCCTTCAATACTGATCAAAGCCTCCATAGGCTGAAGAGGTGTTTTGTCTGAATTACCCAGCCTTTTGCCTCAACTCACTTTCACTAGATGGTGAAGATCTGATAAAACCACGCTCACTGTGACATATGAAAGATAGAAATACATAGGTCGGATTCTGAAGGGGCAAAAGCATCTAAAAATAGCCGAGGTAGGAAAGTCATCCCATATGTAATCTCAACTGTGGTAAATAATTTGCTTCTCGTTTGTTCTTAATTTTGTTTGTAATGGACTTCATTTCATAGGTTCTCAGAGAGGAGCTCCTGATAACATTTCTGCTCACACAACATAAAAACATAGGAAATGACCACCACACCATTCAGCCGATATTAAGCTGATAGTGACACCAAGAAATGATTAATTGGATCCTTGACACCACTTCAAAAGCTAGAGAACTGGTTGGTGAGGGTGTATTTGCTAAGTAGAGATAGAGATCCGAAGGCAAAGAGCAAAAGGTATGCTTTCTGGTGCTAAGAGAATCATGCAATAAACACATTTAATTGAAGCAATGACTCCCTGGTTTTCTTGAATTGGGCTTAATATATGTACAAAAACAGAGCAAATTAAAATACTTTGTATTTTGCCCTGGTTGGTGTGGCTCAGTGAATTGAGCGCCGGCCTGCGAACTAAAGGATCACAGGTTCAATTCCCAGTCACGGCACATGCCTGGGTTGCGGACAAGGTCTCCAGTAAGGGGATGTGCGAGAGGCAGCCACACATTGATATTTCTCTCCCTCTCTTCTTCTCTTCCCCTCTCTCTAAAAACAAATAAATAAAATCTTGAAAAAATAATAAAAATACTTTATATTTTATTGTCATATTCTTGGAATCACACTTTAAAGAGAATGTAAACAAGCTAAAATTCATGCAATGTACAGAAACCTGAATAGTAAAAGGTGTGGAAAACAAATGAAGACATGTGAGCTTTTTAGCTCGGGGAAGCAAGGCTTTGGAGGGTGGGAGGCAGATTGGCTAGGGGGGTTGTGTTCGAATGGCTGCCTGGCTCTTGAGTGTGTCAAGGGGCACGTCTACTTTGCCACGCTAAGAGAGCAGAACCGGAACCAATGGGTGGTTCCAGAGAAGATTTCTGAACAACATTTAAATACCTTTTATAGGTCAAGCACTGTGTTTTCTATCAATAGAACAGGCTAAGTCCACAAAGCTCTAAGCTCCTTCCACTAGGAAAATTTGAACAGAAGTTGAAAGATAGAACATTAGGGTTGCTCTATGATGGACTTATTCCTTTTGGGGGACATTGGGCTGGATATCCTATGTGGTTCCTTCTAACCTTTAAGATCCTGGTATTCTATCATCTTTTTATTGTAAAGGAACTATAAGTGTCAACTCACTAAGAATAAGACTTCAGGTCATATACTCTAATTCAAATAAATATATCTAAAACAATCAGAAGAGTTAAGGGACACAAGAAAAAGAAGAAAACTGCACTCTTCAGTAAAGAAACCTCAAAAACTTTATTCTAGAAAGTGAAAACAAAGTGACATCCCACTGAGTTCAGAACTAAGATGCAGGCAGGAAGGAGCTGTGTTAGAAGAGATGTCTGACGCCCTCTAAACCCTTCACTTTACAGTGAAGACATTAAGATGCAGGTAAGCTGAATATCTTGCCAATGTCAAGTAGACAGTGGCAGAATTAAAACTAAAAGTCAATTTTAATGATCATACCTTACAACTACTTCGTGATGTGTGGGGTTGTTGCCATTGTGTTATGTGGAGGAGAGGATTTTGCGTATCAATTTTGGATGTAAAGTGTGATCAAGGGGGACAGTGAATGGGGGTGGGAAGTGAAGGACATCTGTAACAGTGTCAAGAATAAAAAATTATCTGGAAATTATCTGGTAAAATCTTAGATCAGTTTACAGAAAAACTTCTGATGAAGAACTCTCTGAAACTTCAACTGGCCTTCCTAGGAGGTGCTGAGTCCGTAAGCCATGTTTTCATTTGAGCCAAGGTTGAGTGACCACTTGCTGGGCTGTTTTAGAAGAAATTCATGTCTTCAATGGGATGAGCTAGATGGCCTCTCTAAGCTGCTTCAGATCTCTACATTTTCTACTCTAAAAACTTTGGCCTAATCTCCTTTAATCACAGATGAGGCAACTGAGAGTCAGAGAGGTTGACTTGCCCAATGTCACACAGCCTCTTAATTTGGTGAGTTACAGAATTAATACATGCAGAGGTCAGAGAAGTGACCTCCGATAAATAGGAGTGAGATGAAAATCTGAAATGATTCTCATGTTTTCTCTCCAGTCAGATCTTTGTCATTGTATTTTCTGGTTTTAACTGCTTTCTTCTCTCTTAGAATTCCCTTTTGTGTGCACACCAAATACCCTTTCTTCCATGATTTTATTTATAACTCTGTAAGCCTTTTCTTATTACTGTCTTTATAATATTGGATAGCCACAATCAGATTTGGCATCATCACCACTGGCTTCGAGACTTAAATTCTAATCTTACTTTTGCTAATGATTACAATCATACCTTGGTACTCGTTGGCCTCAGAACTCATCAAATCCTGTAACTGCATCCCACTTTGATGAGGAAAAAAATGTTCCAGCGCTTGGTGCTTGCTTGGGACTCATTGCGCTTGCTAGAACTTTTATGAGGCATGATGCTGCCCTGCAAGTGAAAATGCTTCATCCTTGGGTGCTCATCAGTTTTGGCACTCGTTACAAGTTCCAGAATGAATTAATGACAAGTACCAAGGTACCACTGCATATTACTTTTCTTACTTGACATCTGAAAAACTAGGAGAGTGCCTTACAAGTCAGTAAAGAATGGAGAGGGGTGTGAGGTAAGGGATATAAGAGTACCTACTGTGAGATCTTGGATGAAAAGTGCTAGAGGAAGGTAATAAATTATAATATAGATAGAAACACATCACTTTGGTCCTTTACACCGTACTTCAGAGGACTATTGTAAAAACCATGGTTAACTCTGATGTATCCTTAGTCTTGTGCTCCATCATCATTATTCCAAAAGGGTTATTATATGTCTTTCCAAAGAATTTTCTTATAACTTCATCTTGTTATCTCTTTTGTCATTGCCCTACTCCGTGGACTACTAGAGGACAGGTGGGTCCTGGATGAAATAGGAGTCAGAAAGTTTCACCAAGGATGCTTCATGTAGAGCACTCTTTTGCTCCCCAGTACCTAACCCCTCTCACCTCCCCCACATCCTGCCACAGGGTTTTGTCATCCCTGACAGACATAGTGATGTGTAGGAAGGGAAGTTAGAATTCAAATCCATGGGAACCTTCTTAAAAGATAAAGGATTGCTTATGTTCCCAGCATACAGTCTACCAGGAAAATCCAAAATTTAAGCTTTAATCTTAAGCTTTTAAGAATTTTTTTTTAGTTTAAAAAGACACACTGTATGAATATACCTCCACAATAAGAATAAGCAAAAGAATTGTTTAAAAATATTGACTAATATATTATCTGAATATATTAGACTTGGGGATTATCTGAATATTTGGAACGTCCATTTTCTCCCTAGTCTCCATGGATACACAGGATGGTATAATTAAGTACACTTACCAATATTCTAGCCAGAAGTTAAAGAACAACTAAATAGTCTTTATTCTTCCTCAATGCTTGACTTGGGATGGATGGGAAAGAAACTGTAGAAAGCAAGGGGGATAAGGGACAGAAGGGTAACCCCATATTCTGAGTTTCAAGTGGGAATAATTTATAAGCTAAGAGCAGGAAAACTAATATTTTGTGCTTGCTTTGATCTTTTCCATCTATTTTTTCTTTTTCAATTCCTAAGCTCTCTACTTTTAATTTTAAAAGATTTGGGTTTTATTATTTATTTATGCATGTTGTTTAAAGAGTCACATAGTCCTATAAGCGGTGTTTAAAAGAGAGCAGTCCCCTGCCCTATTCTGTTCACACAGGCAACTAGTTTCAGTAGAGCCCGATTATTTTGGTGTCTACTTCATGCTTCCAAATTATTTCACTGAATTGCTGCTTTTGGTATTTTTATTCTAGGAATAGTCTAGTACTTCATGTTATAAAAGAGAAAGATTCAGTTTTCTTTCTCTGCTGCTCCTACCACACACGTGCCCCCGCTCCGTCTCTCTCAATGCTGGCACTTAGGTTACATAGCTGTTACGACATGGATGTGCTTCAGCTGAAGCGGGCACTCAATTATGATTACTTTCCTTGTTCTGCAAGACTTTTTGTTTTTCTTGGAGTTAATGCTTGTCTTGTTTTATCCTTAATTTTTAATGTGCCTGTGACTAATTTAACTCCAAGCTCCTCACCATTTGTCTGTATCCTCTTCCTAAGATATTCATGTATTCTTAATGTTTCATCTTCCTGAAGAAATCTCTCCCAAAGCCTCTGGTCTGCTCCATTCTGGATTCTCTTGTCCATGCATTTCCTTTCCTCCATCCCAGGGAGTCCCTTCATTTTATTTATTTATTTAAGAGAGGGGAGGGGAGGGGAGAGAGGGACAGAAACATTGATGTACAAGAGATATATCAATCGGTTGCCTCTTGCACACCCCCGACTATGGACCTGGCCTGCAACCTTGGCATGTGCTGTGAGTGGGAATCGAACTGGCGACCTTTTGGTTCACAGGCTGGTGCTCCATCTACTTGAGCCACATCGGCCAGGGCTGGAGTCCTTTCATTTTAATATTGTTTCTTTTACCTTCCTCTTTCTTGGTTTACTCTCTCATTTTGGTGAAGAACATCTGTAGTTTCCTGATTGCTGTGTGAAAGTCCTATGTTTCAAGATCATCCTTGTCTAAAACTTTCTTTGTTCTAGTCTCACAGTTTATTGATATTTGGCTAAGTAGGGAATTCTAAGTGGAAAATCTTTTAAAATAAATTTGAAGGCATCATCCAATTGAATGTTAGCTTCCGATTGCTGTTGTGAAATCTAAAACCATTTGATTCTTGATTCTTTTTCTTGTTTTATTTATTTATTTTCTGAGGCTTGTAGAACACTCTATTTGCAGGTAGTATACTGAAATTTTACAATCATGTGCCTTGGTTAGAGGCCTGTTTTTTACTCCCTGTTCTGGATGCCCAATAGGCCCTCATTTTCAGTCTGAAAATTCATCTATTTCAGTTGTGGGAAGATTTCTGAAATTAATTATTTGATGATTTCTAGTCCTCTTTTTCTATGTTTCTTTATGGAACTCCCATTGTTTGGATTTTACCTTCTAGATTTATTCTTTAAATTTATAATCTTTTTACCTTTTGGCTCTTTCTGGGATGATATCTTCCAAGCTTTGGGTTTTTAAAATTTCTTCTACCGTATTTCTAATTCCTGAGATCTCTTTTAATTTCTTTATCCTCCTGCTTTTTTTAAAATCATATTTTCTCCAACATCTTCAGATCTTTAGGAATCCGTGGTTGTCCGCTTAAATTTCAGTATGAGAAGTGAGAAAACTGATAGAAGTTATGAATACATGAATACATGACTTGTCAACGGTCAGCTTTATGGTAGGATGACGTGGTTGATTGAGTTCTTTAGTGGAGAACTACTGAAGTCAGGAGTTTTAGGTCTTTTCTTTCAGCCTGGTCAGATTACCCAGAGAAGATTTTCCAAATTCCTGGTTTTAAGATGAAGGCCCAACATTTGGGGGCCACGTGACAGAAGAGGAGTTGAAGGCTCTGTGTTTAGAACACACATGTTCACTCTTGGCTGTTTTCAGGGCTGTGGCTCCGAGCAGAGTCAGCTGTGCCTCCCTCCAGACACACGGTCCTGCCCTTGCAGAGGGGAGGGCAGTCCTTCCCTGGGCTGGCGCAGGAGCAGGGGTCCTTCCCTTAGTCCTCCTCACCTCCCTTCACCCCCACTTCTAGAGGTAATTGACACCATCAACTCCTGAGCAGTGGGGGGTCTTCTTCAGTGTAAGTCAGATCAATTCTTGGCTGCCCTCTTTGCTAAGTTAGAAGCTAGTATTTTTGGAGTCTGCCATTTTTTTTACAATTCATTTATCTGCTTTTCAGTTTTCAAAATTTTGTTACTGTTGTCCTTCCTCCTGCTCTTTCAGTTTTAATATTTGTATGCCTTTTTTTGAAATAGAATATCACCAAGTGTGATTTATTTATTTATTTTTTATTGTTGTTCAAGCACAGTTGTCTCCATTTTCCTCCCACCCTTGATCCTACCCCCCTTTGGCTTTGTCCATGTGTCCTTCATACATGTTCTTTGATGACCCTTTCCCTTTTTTCTCCCATTATCCCCCTCACCCCTTCCCTCTGGTTACTGTCAATTTGTTCTTTATTTCCATGTCCCTGCTTATATTTTGCTTGCCTGTTTCTTTTGTTTTGTTGTTTTATTGATTGTCACTTACAGGTGAGATCATATGTGCCTGCCTTAAAAACACCCTTTACTGTGATTTTAGTGGGGACTTGCCAGGAAAGTGAAATACGTGTGTGTGTGTGTGTGTGTGTGTGTGTGTGTGTGTAGCCTACTGTATTTATCCAGAAATCTCATATTTTGAATTTCATTTGCTCTGGTTTTTGCTGTAAGAGGGTGCTGATCTTTTACCTCAGTGTTTCCTTTATGTAACTGAATTGGTTGAGGTTCAGGAGAATTGCATCATCATTAGAACAGATAAAAAAGGCTGACAGCATTGCCAGAGCACAGAATAGCCCTTCCTGACTCCTAGTCAATGATGCCGTGCAAGTGGCTTGGGATCTGTCAGTTCAAGAGCTCTGGAAGTTAGAGTAAATCCTTAAGAATCTTTGTGGAAGGTCCTGAATAATTTTACAGGATATTCTTCAAAATCTCAAGGTGAGGGAATTTATGTTACTTCATTTTCCTTGGTTCAAATTAATTTGAAGCCTAGGTCCCTAATTCTCTGAGTAAGAAACAGAAAGAACACACAGAGAGAGCAAGGCAGAAGTACAGGAACACAAACACACACCTCCATACATGCGCACACACATGCTCCTAAAGAGAATGAGGCAGACAGGACAGGGAGAATTAGAAAGTGATCAATTAGGACATTAAGTGTTTTGTGGCACATGGACGCATCTGCATTTTGCCCTGATAACAAGGCCATCAGCTCATTTTCAGAGGGCGGCTGTCTTCTTCAGCGCCATCCTCAGATCAAAGACATACTGGCCGCTTGCATTTTCCAATCCGAATGGGAATGCTAATTTATACTCCTTAATGTGTGATGGTAAGAGACTCCTTCAATTAACTGAATTCTATAGCCAGCAAAATAAAAGGTATACAAAGAGGCTCAGGCTGAAAGAGCCAAAATTCTCATTAAATCAAAAGGTCCAGTATTCATTACCTCGTGCATCTGAGGCTAACCTCCAAATACAGGGATCATCAAAGGAGGTTTAATGGGTTAAATTGAGAATATAATCTAATTAAAACATTGGACATAGCTAAATTGTTCTTTGATATTCATCTAAAGGTTTCATTAAAAATAGGTGCTTGAGGTTTGTATGATAGGGGATTGTCAATTTTATGTAGAGAAAACAAATTTAGGGACTTCATCAATACCGCGTCAAATGCTCCCATTGCATGGAAGCAGCAGAGGGACTGGTAAGAGACATTGGATCTGCTGGGGCACAAGGTGTGGGGGGCAAGGCCAACCGGCCTCATGATGGTGGCTTCGGTAGGGATCTGGATGGGAAGGACGGCATCGGGTTGATTTGGGAGACAAACCTGCCGCAGAGGAGGAACCGGTGCATTGGTGCCCCAAACTGTAGAGACCCGCATTGCTTTTGTTCACTGGATGCTCATTCTGTCCTCCACTTCTGTCTCCTGTGCACTTTTTGATTTTCAGTGTCTGAGGGTTGTTTCCTTCACTGTCAAATTTGCACCATGCGGGTATCTACTATTTAAATGTCTCTTGCAAAAGCTTGGGACCCTCACGACACAGGCACCCTAGGAGGCCCATTCAGCAGCCCCAGTGTCAGGTGGCCTCTGTGAGCTGTCGGCTCAGTGAAGAGCATTTACGGAAACTTTTCAGATTTCCAAGGCTTCACCAAATATACAGGGGTCTGGCACAAATAATGCCCCTTTTTATTACAAAATCACAAGCATGTAATTCTGTAACAACAATATCACACTGAAGCACGTATGACATTTTAGGTGAAATATTCAAATTAAAACTATAGATTATTACACCCATGTTATTACCCTACCAACCACACTCAAGCAGGCGCTACTTCTGCTGGACCCTGTATTTGCCCAAAATGCTCTTATCATTGTAATCCTCTCAACCTGTTAGACTATTTAATAGCAGAATACCATTTATGCAGCTTATTGAAAATTAATTACTTACATGGCAAGGGGAAATGAAAGGGCAGTGGAGAGGCAGCAAGGGAGATAAACCCTGCCCGCCAAATTCTTGTTTCCTTTCTTCGTAATACCCAAAGAGCCCCTATATCGAGAGGTGGAAAGAGGGAAAAGTCTGTTCACTTTGCATCTTGTGATGTGATTTTTTTGTTACATTTTGGGGAAGCCCCAACTTTCCACTTGTTTCACAAAGTCCAAATCAAGTAACCAAACATGAAGAGTAGGAATCTTTAAGACCAGGGAATAAAATTTTAAAATGAATGAAAAATCCATTATCTAAAACTTGCCTTTCATTGACCAAATGTTTGCTTAGGAAATGTTGTTTTCTCAGTACCTTTGTGAGGAAGCTGTGTGACTTTGCTTAATGAAGTTACACGGAGAGGAGAGACCAATACTGTCCTTACTCTGAAGGCACTGGGGTGAGGGGACGATTCTGAGTCTCAGGTATTGAGCTACTCTGAGACCCTACTTCAGCGTATTTACAAAAGTGGAATAAATGTCTAAATAAAGATTTTACTAGGATACATGTTTCTTCTTTATTTCTCTTCGATAGTATACAAGCTTTGTCTGACAATATAGACAACTCATAATCAGGAATAGAGGGGGAAGGACACACTATGGATAAACTAAACCCACAATATTTAAAGAATTTCACTTTGTACTACTGTTTTATTTATTTATTTATTTATTTATTTATCAAACAGATTTTGGTTTATAGAAAAATTAAGTGGGCAGTACATAAATTTCCCAAATGATCCCTTACCACCTACCGGTTTCCCATATCATTAGCTTGCACTAGTGTGGTATATCTGTAACGACTGATAAACAGTATTATTAACTATTGTTAAATTCTACAGTTCATATTAGGGTTCATTTTCTTGTGTGGCAGATTCTACAGGTTTTGAGAAAGGTATTGTGTATAATGCTGTACATCCAGTGATACAGAATAGTTTCCCTGCCCTAGGTAACTCCTTTGTTCCAGCTGTTCGTCCCACCCGCCCTCCCACGGAACCCCTAGCAACCACTGATCTTTTTACTGTATGTGCTACTGTTTTAAATCTTTTCCTCACGGGGAAAACAACTGAAGAGGCAAATGCAGTGTTCCTGTATCCTTTTGTCTCTCTCCGTACCCATTAGGAATAGAAGTTATGAAAACACACAGCACTAGGGAGAAGTCTGTAATGCCATGAATGCTTGAGAGTTGGATGGGATACATAACATTCAAGATTCTTAGTCTAACAGGTAAAGGGAATCTTTAAAAAAGGTATATTTAGGACAGCAACCTTGATTTTTCCTTAGGAACTTTACATTTTCAAATGTTACTTCTAGTATAATGATAATACATGTTTTGAAGCACATCTTGGAGAGAATTAGCTAAACTTGCCCTGATATCTGCAGACTATCCTCATAATTTAATTCGTTTTCCGCTATTTTTCAGTGAATAATTAAAAAGAACCCCTCTTGAATTTATCTAGTCTGCTATTGTAGACCATTTGCTATCAACTCAAAGTTCTCAATTAGGTCTAGTGTTGTCATAATTACTCAGTGTGTTTTCAAACAACTCCCAGATAATAACTGTTGGGATGAAGAGTTATTTTCTCACTGTAGACTAGACTGTGCATGCTCATGCTTGCTGTGATGTTTTGACAATGATTCATTAACCAATAATAAGGCCCCAATTAGAGGCATTAGGCACTGAGGCCTTAGCTAGGCTTACCTTTTATTTGTTCTGCAACATTGTCTTTTCTTGAGTTTCTAGATAACTCCCAAGAGACTCCTTTCTGTACAAAACAATATCATGAAGATAGCTGTCATTAAACTCAGCTGCTTATAAAAACGCTCCAAGAGGATGTCTCGTTGGAACCTCAAGATGAAACAACACCATAAAAAGGAGGCTGTAATAAGAGATAATGTGTGGTTTAAACGTCCCTTATTTACCCCCGTTCTTAGTGCTCAGGCAGACCAGGCCCTGTGCCATTCAGTGGCACGTATGATACCTGGTAAAACACAGGCCCCCCATCATCGTAGCACGCATGCTTAGAGTCCCTTGTTTTCTTGTAGGAAGATTCCTTTTACTTCTTAAATATCTGAAACAAACAACTATAAAAAGAATCACTGATCCATATGAGTCTATAAAAGGTTAATATTGTCATTAGTACAATTGACTTTAAAGGAGCAGCAAAACATCATTTGTCACTCACTGTTTTCACAGAGTCTTTTCCCTGTCCTGTTGTCATAGGAGCTTAGTGACAATCTGCTGGGCCTTGCAAGGTCACCTGGGGCCAGATAAAGGCCTGTTGTGATCCATTTTTTTATTTCAACTCCAGGCGTTCAACAAATAGGCCCTATTTCTTTAGCCAAAGTCACTTTAGGTGCCATTCATCACTAAATATTTGTGTACAGAGAATATTGATGTCCTATAGTCCTTTAGGCCCAATGACAGAGACTTGTCTTGGGAATAAAGACCCTGTGAAATGTTGTATGACAATCAGCTGAATTTTTTAACCAGCTTCAAATGAGTGTGCGTTCTTGACAGTACGTGTGAAAATACCTGAAGGAATTGCAATGCTTAGGCTAACAGAGAAATGGTTATGGGGTGATTTATAAATGTTCTGGAAAGAGAGGAAATAGCGTCTCTTTTATTGGTCAACCTCTGAGTTGTTTTTTACACGTGCCTTACAACTTGATCAGTGTAGTAATGAAGTTGCTGGGTTGTACCCGTTAAAAATTTGATAAGGTACATAGGAATGCATATTTTGGAATATGGAACTCCATTATGGAAGTTCAAGTCTAAAACTGAAATTCGGATCAACTACATGCTCCTTGCCCACCCAGTAAAACAAGGACTACTTCTTCCCATACGGAAATATCCAGCAGGGCTGTCCTAGGTGTTGAGAAATGAGATCAGACCTGGCTGCTCAGCAGGACTGTGTGCTTCCGGGTCCTGTTCCCTTTCTTCATCTCCATTTCCTCTTCCGAAGAATTAGGCAGTTGAATGAGAGAAGCCTATCCCAAGCTCTAAATTATTTTAAGATATTCTAGTGGAAATGAAATATCTACCAAAATTTACCCTGTACCTTTAATATGGAAATATGGAAGTGTCTCTGAGCATTATTCTATCTTCCAGAGTAAGTTTAAATTTAAAGCCATTAAAAATCATTTCATGTCATGTTTCTTAGAAAAGTCTTCACTATGTGTGCTAATGGTTCCCCTTATTTTACAAATATATTTTAGGGGCCATTTGAGCTGTGATTTTTCTAAACGAGCTCCTTATGTAGGATTTTCCAAATATCACAGAAACATGATCTGTCAGTTTACTGTTTATCGTCAGATACTTGTTATCTTTCCAGACTTGTGCTTCTAATGGCTTCTAGTTTTAAGAGAAAGTTAAGTACAGGCAGCTTTTATACCTCATCCTGGCTTATGTAAAATGCATACAACATAGGAGTAATCTCCAAAGCTAGTCCTTATGCTGCCTCTGTAGATAGACAGATCTGTCTTTAATCATTGTTAAAATTGTCCATTCTGGATACGGCATCTAAGGATGTGATGCCCATCTAATACAGGCAAGTAAAAAATTAAATCATCTAGGTTCATTTTGAGATCTGGGGATTTTATAATGTTTATTCAACTTCAAAATATTTTTAAAAGTAAAAATATTTATTAATACTGACATCATAGTAAACTATGAAATGATTTTGTGTTATCTAATATTATTTCTTTGTGTAAAAGCACACATTTGATCATTTTAAGATATTTGTGATGGCAAGACGCTCAGCAAATTTATATACTTGGAGTAACTTTTTAAAATCATTTTTTATTTTTCAATTATAGTTGATGGACAATATTATATTGATTTCAGGTATACTCCCCAGGGATTAGACATTAAATAATTTACTAACTGGTCACCTCAACAAATCTCATACCCATTTGACACCATATGTAGTTATTACAATATTATTGACTATACTCTCTTATGCTGTACTTTACATTCCCAAGACTGTTTTGTAACCAATTTCAACCAATTTGTACTTCTCAATCCCTTTACCTTTTTCATGCATCCCCCAACACCCCTCTCATCTGGCAACTGACAAAACATTCTTTGTATCTGTTAGTCTGTTTCTGTTCTGCTTGTTTATTGTGCTTTTTAGATCAATTTTTGATAGATATGTATTCATTGCCATTTTATTGTTCATATTTTTCATCTTTTTTTCCTTGTTAAAAAAGACCCTTTAACATTTCATGTAATACTGGTTTGGTGATGATGAACTCCTTTAGCTTTTTCTTGTCTGAGAAGCTCTTTATCTGTCCCTTTGTTCTAAATGACAGCCTTGTTGTGTAAGTAATCTCCGTTGTAGGTTCTTACCTTTCATCACTTCAAATATTTCTTGCCAATCCCTTGGGGCCTGCCATTTCTGTTGAGAAGTCAGCTGACAGTCCATGGGAGGTCCCATGTAGGTAACTGCTTTTCTCTTGCTGCTTTTAAGATTCTCTATTTGTCTTTAACCTTTTGCATTTAAATTATGATGTGTCTTGGTGTGGGCCTCTTTGGGTTCATCTTGTTTGGGACTCTCTGTGTTTTCTGGACTTGCGTGTCTATCTCCTTCTCCAGGTTAGGGAAGTTTTCTGTTACTATTTTTTCAAATGAGTTTTCAATGTTTTGCTCATTATCTTCTTTTCTCCTTCCAGCACCCCAATGATATGACTGTTGGTATGATTGAAATTGTCCTAGAGGCTCCTTTTTGGAGAATACACACACAAACACACATATATATACACACATACATATATGCACACACATATAATGTAAACTTATTATATATGTAATATATGCATATATTAATATAATGTATTTATATAAATATTAATATATAAACATATGTATATATAAATATATATTATATATATGTAGTCTGTTCTGATTGGGTGTTTTCTTTGATTCACGGCTTTATCTACTTTACGATTGGGTGTTTTCTTTGATTCACGGCTTTATCTACTTTACTATTGATACCCTGTAAACTATTCTTAATTTTGATTAGTGTATCCTTCATTTCTCACTGGTTATTTTTATGGTTTCTACGCCCTTTTTCATGTTGTTGAAGTTTTCACTAATTTCTCTGAAGTTATCACTAAATTTCTTGAGCATCCTTATAACCATTGTTTTGAACTCTGTATCTGGTAATTTACTTGCCTCCATTTCATTTAGTTCTTTTTCTGGAGATTGCTCCTGTTATTTCATTTGGGACCTGTTTCTTCATCTCTGCATTTTGTCCGCTTCCCTGTATTTGTTTCTATGTATTAAGTAGAGCTGCTATGTCTCCTGGATTTGGTAGAGTGACCTTATGTAGTAGGTGTCCTGTGGGTGCAGTAGTATACCCTCCCTAGTCACCCAAGCTGGGTGTTCCAGGTATACCGTTTGGGCTGTATATTCTGTCCTGTTGTAGCTGAGTCTTGATTGCTATTGGTGTTATGGGAGGGACTGACCCAGGCCGACTGGCTGTGAGGACCAGCTGCGACTACATGGAGGAGCTGATGTGCAGGAGGGGACCCTATGGCACAGGACTTGCTTCAACGGGGCTCTGGTGCTCACTGAGTCTGCCTGCCCCTTGAGTGTCACTTGTGGAGGTGGTAAGGTTGAAATCCAGCAAGGTCTCAAGCTGTCCATTGGGTGCACTGGCTCTGGGGCCTCCTGGGAGATGCAAGGTCAGCCATTGCCTGGGGCCACCGGCATGAGCTACCAGGTGACCTGCAGATGGCTGCTACTTGTACTGGGCTTAAAGGTGCCCAGGCAAGGTCAAGCTGCAAACCAAGGCTTGCTGCTGTTAGTGCTGGGTCTGGGGCCACTTAGCAAGAGGTTTGGGGCATACTGAGGCCAGATGTTGCTTGTTTGAGAGTTGTTTTGTTTTGTTTTTTTTTCTGGAAAGTCTGAAGCATGAGGCAAGAGAGGCTAGTTGTATGAAAAAGCCACTGGAAACAGCTTGGTGCGCTGCAAAGTTGGGTGAAGCAGGGGTCTCAGGGAATCACCACAGTGGGTCAAGCAATGTGAGTCAGATTGATACTCAGATGCAGTGCTCACCTACCCACACTTCTGTCTGGGAAAAAGCTGTCCCCCCAGTTCTCACCCTGATGCCAGAAAATTGGTTCCTTCCTGTGTGTCCCTGGTGCCTTTCAAGCTGCAGCCCCAGTGCTGGAGCTCAGAGGGAGTGAGTCCGAGTAAGTCCGGGCACAGGCCCTTTAAGAGGAACATCTGGGACTCCAGAAGCTCTCCTTCTATACTCAGCCACAATCTCTGCTGATTTTTACAGCCATAAGTTATGGGGACTTTCTTCCTGGCACTGGAAACCTGGGCTAGGAGGCCTGGCTCCTCAGGGGTCACCTCCACAGCCAAGATATCCGTCCGATTTTATCCACCACGTGTGAGTGTCTCCACCCTTCCCACCAGTCTCAATGTGGCGGCTTCTTTAAATTCTAGTTTAAGGGCTTACATTCAGCCAGATTTCAAGTGGTTCTGAAGGAGAGTTCTTCTGTAGCTTAGTTGTAATTTTGCTGTGGTTGTGGGAGGAGGCAAGAACCATGTTTACCTGTGCTGCCATCTTGACTGGAAGTCTGGAGTAGGTCTCCCTGACGAAGTGTGGCTCTCCGAGCTGCCCGAGTCCGTGTTCCTGGCCTTGGAGGGTTTCTCTTTAGTGTCTTGATGCTCTGTTGGAACATTGGGATTTGTCCTACTGGAGTAGGCAGCTCTAGATGTATCTTCATTTGTTCCAATTTTATATTTAAAACCTTTGCTAAATTTAAAGACTTTAGAAATATTTTGGAAATGGTATCTCAAAATATATTGGTCATTAGTCCAATTTGAGGTCATTTTAGCAGAAACTGAAGTGTTTATACATTTTTATTGTCAGGAATGTAAAAGAGAGAAACACAAGTTGATAAACTTATTTCTGGGTAATTTCCAAGTTTTCATTATGCTAAGGAAGGGTAGAGATTGTTTAAGAAATCAAAAGATCCAATATAAAACCAAAAGGCTTTACTCCCTAGTTTTAACTCAGCCCCAAATTCTAACTGATTTGAAAATAAATAATTTAAATTTTTCTTCCTAGGAAGTAAAATATGGCACCATAATGTAATAGGGCCCCATATTTTCAATCCCACACAAAGCAAAGAGGGGCCGCAGCTCGATTCTGACGACAGTTCACCGCTCTCAATGCAGAGAGGCTGGTTGGATTTCTTTGCTATGTGTCCGTTCCCGTTTTGGTCCACCGCGGACGGGCCTAGACAATGTGAAGCACTTTGAAAGCAGCCACAGCTTGTTTTTCCCTTTCGTGCCTGCTCTGCAGTATTTCCAGCAGTGAGATTTCAGGCAGAGTGTCCTCTTTTCCTTCATAGGTTGGGTCTTTCTTATCCTTTGACACATGATCAGTCAGATTTGAAGGTTTGGGTTTTGGGATGGTCTTAGCATATTCCAAGGCCTGAAGACATAAAGAAAATGTTATGTGAAATGGAAAGTGAGCCCTGGACTCCTTTAAATGCAATCTAGACTTAGGAAACGCTTACTGATAATATAAGTGAAGACTATTGCTACAATAATGTACTAAGATGTGGATGGAAATGGAAACCAAATGGAAAATGCAAATAATGTGGTATAACTTACAGTTTAAACAAAATAAATTAGCCACATAAAGATTTGCTGTGAAAAAGAGCCGAAAAGGGAACATACAATTGTAGCTTTCCATGTTTTCTTTATAAAACAGAAGTTTATTCAGTGTTTGAAAGTAGATTTCTCTCGTGTTCAATCTTATTAAACCCAAAGTCATCATAAGGCCATCTCAACAGGCCTTTCTATCCAAAGAGGGCTTGTCACCACTTCAGGCCAAGACATCAGTGTAGTTGATGTAAAGCTGCATCTCCATCATTACACCAGCTTTTCTTGTTCCTAGGCCCTTAGACATCTAATAAGTCTTTATTAGAAATTATTCTTTTTTCTTCTTTTTAGTATACCTATATAAACTTGGATCCTGGAAAAGGCAGTATTCTTTTTTTCTGACTGATGTCAGTTCGGAAAGGCACTACAATAAAAATAAAACGACTAAATAAGACTTCTAAATCTGCCTCTATATCAGTTCTATATTTTGGAAAGAGTCTCTTGCTGGCAAGAACAGTAGTGGATAGTATGTGTAGGTCCTACAGGGAAAAAAATAGCCTCAAAACAGAAAAACTCCAGCCTTCTCAGTTCTGTGTAGGTGACTTCTGTATGAATTTCTAATTACAGACTTGTTGCCTTGAATCTCTGCGTGAAAAAATAATGGATTGGAGGGAAAAAGAAAAAGAGGCACCATGGAAACTCAAGTGGATTGAGGTCTTCAAGGTCTGAAGACGAGAGGCGATAAATGAAAAATACTCTGGTCTGGCTCAGGCTGGTGTGGCTCACTGGTTTAAGCACCGGCCTGCGAACTTAAAGGTCGCCAGTTCGATTCCCAGTCAGGGCCCATGCCTGGGTTGCAGGGTAGGCCCCCAGTTGGGAGTGTGCGAGACGCAACCACACATTGATGTTTCCCTCCCCATCTTTCTCCCTCTCTCAAATAAATAAATAAATGCATAAATAAACAAACAAATAAATAAATAAGATGGCCCGTGAATGAGAACATAAAGTACAAATTCCTAAAGGCGCCGAAGGGTCCCTTGTCGTCCTCACTGGGACGGAGACAGAGACCTGCTCTGCAAAGCTCCGTGTCTCCACAGGACATATTTCATGCACATCGAGACTTGTGGTTGGATGACTCTGACTGAGAGGGAGAATTCTGTATTTTATGAAATCATTTTTCGTGGACAGAGGAAGCTATATATGACGACCCCTTAGGAAAAACATGGGAGAATAAATTTGCGAGAAACAGTGGAGACCTTTGTTTGACATAGGCCCCATAAACGGCACGAAAACACTAACTTCCTTTTAAGACTTGTGGTAGAAAATGAAATTGGTAGGAGAAACCACGAATCCCGATTCACTAACAAATCACCTTACTATTCGATTTTTATGAGTGACAAGCTGGAACTGCTACACTTAGCAGGAAACACGTAGATGAATAAAGATAACAATAAACTTCAGGAAAAGTAAAAGGCTAACCTTGTAGCATCATAGGTGTGTGTATCATTTTTCCATCCATGTCTGTAAGTGACAAACGGTAGCTAAAACATCCCATGTTCACAAACCGTGCAGGAATCCATGACCTCGTGAGGTAACAAAGGTTTCTTTTTAGTTCTAATTGAAAAGGTAACCGCATTTGTGAGAATGTCTTACCTTCTGCCGAGAGATGGCGGACTTATTTTCTGTTTTTGTTGTGTGTGGTTTTGACAGAATGGACAGTGTCTTCATGTTGTACTCCTTAACCTGCTTTGCATATTCCTTTTGGTGCATTAATTTCTGCATCTGTTCAGAGAAACACAGTTACTGGTCCTGCTGGATGGCTGGGCTCTCTGTTTAAAGCGACACTGCCTGCAGTGAGCCAGGCCCGCCCGCAGCAGCACAGGGAAAGCGGGCATCATATGCACAGGGCCGGCAGGGAGGCGGTTAAGTGATGTCTCTCCTAGAAGCAGTCACTCCCTGAGGTGGAACATCTGCGCAGCAGCCCACCCAGTGTTCCCTTAACATTGGCTAAATCACATCCAGCCTCTTCTTTGTTGCATTTACCCAATTTATTTTCATTTTTGCTTCTAACTTTGAACTAGACTCTCTTTTTATGCCTTGAGTGCAACTGCAGTTAAAACACATTAAATGGAGATCTGCTTTCCCTCGAGGACAGAGAATAAAGTGGATGCACTTTTCGTGGGTCAGGAAACTCTTACCCTGAGTGTCTCCTCTGCAGCCGCTGTTCAGAATTACCACGACGACTCTGCTGGGAAAGACCTCCAAGCATATAACCCACACGCCTCCTTTCATGTGTGCGGGCCCCACTTTCCTGTGCGCGAGCCTTCAGCACTAAAAGGTGGGCGCGCAGCACAACATTGGCTAAGTAATTTTATTTTTCAGTCAGAGAAATGCCTGGGTCTCTATTTCCAGTGATATTTCAGAAGTGTCTCCATTCAGAGACATTTGAATTAGAACTTGGCTCTGGGGGCATCTTATACATTTTTGCTAAAGGACAGATGGGTGAGCCCAAGTCTGGAAACACTGGGTGCGCATCACACTCACTTTATCTCTGATGGACTCAAGGTCGGGTCCAAGGCCTCCAAGCTTCACGTCTCTTTTCTGGTAACCTTTCAGCTTGGAACTCTAAAAACACAGTCACAGAGACAGTTGTTTTAAGGACTCAAGACGCCCTCCACAGTTGTCACGGCCGCCACATAAGGAAGGGAGGAAGGGAAATGGAGGACGGGTACATTCCCTGGCCATCCTTCCATTTTAATGGTGGTTACTGGTAATGGTTTCTTTGGTATTTTGTAGCTGGTTAGCTAACATGTTTTGACTTTTACCACTTCTGCAATTAAAAAATTTGAAATTGTGAATATTATGAGTAAACAATTTCAAGTGAGCCAAGTGCTGTTTTGTTAACATTTCAATGTAACATGTACATCACGACTTCGCTGCTGCTGCTACTGGTGTGTCTAGTCTCGGTCAGTTCACCGCACCAGACGATGGCCCTGGAAGAGGCAATCTGAATGAACCGGGCCAGCACATTACTTCAAAATAAGAGTGCCCTGTCTCATGATGCTATAATATGCAAAACAAAGTAAACAGTTCAGGGTTAAGAGTCTAGGCAGGACCTGCTAAGAAACTCATATTCAGTGTGATTTGGATATTTTAAAAGGTCCAAATCATTTTATGTGACTCATTAGTGTTTTTGTCTTTAAAGGGGCAAAGTAGCGTGAGGCAATTAAGTGATTATGATACTGAGCCCAGTAACAGGCAGGAAAAATTCTAACACCCTCCTGACTGTAGGACAGGTGAAGGCAGTTTTCAAACTGCTGCTTTTGACATTGAAACTGACTTGCTACTTGCAGCAGATGCCCTTGTGGGGAAAGCAAACCCCTTTTCCTTTGAGTCTGTGAGTTTATTTGGTTTCCTTCCTTGGGAAGGGTAGGAAGGACAAAGCCAAAGAGAGGGTTTGGGTGACGGTAGTTATCTTGGCGCGCATCTTGGTCGGCCGGTTGGCCGGTGAGAAGAGTGGGGGGTCGGAGGAGCAGCCCTGCTGACGAGGCGGCACTGCTGTGCTAACTCCGCATGGCATCTTCTGCGGGCTAACGATAAGGCACATTTTGAAAGCTCCTGTTAACTAATGATTAAGTCCTAAGGTTACAATACGCCTAATGCTTAGATAGAATTTGGCAGACAGTCCAGAGACTTACAATTTTTTTCATCACATTAGGTACAGTTTCTGCATATAATTCCTAGACCTTAACAGTGAACTTATGTCTACACCCTGTACTCTCAGTGGCCTGTTGACCAACCACCCAGAGGTCATACCAATTGGCGTCTCCACTGTCACTTTCCACTGTGGAGGCTCAGAGCCAAATACTCTTTTCTCGGGGCCCCCAGCACTGAACTCTGGCCCATTAGGAATGAGTGAAAGTTTTCTGGGTTGGAGAGAGGATGCATCTTAGGAAGCTTTTATTTGGAATGGTGCAGCCCGCCCCCTCCTTCCCTTGACCTTGACTGGAGCGTGGAAGTGATTCCTGGAGTTGGAGCTTCAGAGGCAATCTTGTAGGCGGGGAGGAAAAGAGAATCACACAAATACTGGTCCTGATGTTTTGAGATGTAGAACCATCGTGCTAGCAACAACTTTCTTGCAGATTAATGGTAAGAAAAAGAACCCATTTTTCTGAAGTTGCTGAAAATGGTAATTCTGTGACTTGTAGCTGAAGGCAAAATTCCTATGGTAGTAGAAATTTCCTACGGCACATTTCTGTGCTCCAAGGGGCCCAAATCATGTATCACATCGGCAGCACTTGTGCAGTGCAAGCAGTGCAAGTTCTGCAAATAGAATTCGCTCGATTAGAATGTTCAACATCTATAGTCAAAACCCTTTCAGTGCATCTAATTCTAAAAGGTGACAGAGAATCCCTTCCTAAAGAAGCCTTTGGACTAAAATTGTTAGCGGCTTCTGTTCAAGATGGCGGCATAGGTAAACACAGCTCACCTCTTCACACATCCACATCAAAATTACCACTAAAATGTAGAACAACGTCACTCAGGACCATCAGAAATCAAGTTGAATGGAAGTCTGACAACTATGGAACTAAAGAAAACATATCCATCGAGACTGGTAGGAGGGGCGCAGATGTGGAACGGGCTGGACTCTCACCCACGTGTGGTAGATAAAAATTCAGGAGGGACATCTCAGAAGCAAGGAATCCCAGCCCCACAACAGGCCCCCCAGCCCACAGTTCCAGTGCCAGGAAGATAAGTCCCCACAACTTCTGGCTGCAAAAACCAGCAGAGATTGACTTGGTGGAAGAGACTGCAGGATCCCCAACCAGTTTCTCTTAAAGAATCCACGCACAGGCTCACCTGCTCAGACTCACTCCCTCTGAGCTCCAGCACCGGGATGGCAGTTTGAAGGGTACCAGTGGCACACTGGGAGAGGCTGAAGTGTCTGGCCTCAAAGCAAGCAGAGGCCATTGTCCCTTTTCTGAACCCTCCCCTTGCAGAGCCACAGAGCTAGCAGGCTGGTGCCATATTTGAGACTCCATCAACCTAACACTGCTTGACCCACCTTGGATTTTCCCAGAGACTCCGCCATACCCAATTTAGAGGCCCCCCAAGCTGCCTTTGCATATGAACGACAGGCTTGGCTCTTGTATCACAACTTCCTAAATTCTATCAAACAAGCAATAGCCAGCTTCAGTGAGCTCCAGGCCAGGCACTAGCAGCAGCCAGATTAGTTTCACAGCTTGGCTTCACCTGGGAATCTCCAAGCCCAGCACAAGTAGCAGCCTTCTCAGATTGTTTTATACCTCAGGAAAGGTGACCCTGGGCAAAACACAGGTCAGAGTTGACCTTGGCCTATACCACCCAGGATATCCCAGGGCCAGTGTACCCAGAAGACAGCTACAGACCATGTTGGAGCACCACCCTGTCCCTGAACAGCTGATCCTCCATGGAGGGCGGAGGTTGGTGGTCAGTGGTCACAGCCAATCCTTGCAGCTGACTGGCCTAGGTAAATCCCTCCTATTGACCTGCCAACAGCAATCAAGGCTCAACTACATGAGGAGGGTGTACTCAACCCATGTGAAGGGCATACCTTGAATACCCAGCTTGGGTGATGGGGGGCTGTGCCCCTGGACTTTACAGGACACCTGCTACATTAGGGCACACTACCCAGACATGGACTCAAAGCAGCTCTACCTAATACATAGAAACAAACGCAGGGAGGCTGCCAAAACAAGGAGACAAAGAAACATGGCTCAAATGAAAGAACAGATAAAAATTCCAGAAAAAGAGCTAAATGAAATGGAGATAAGTAATCTATGAGATGCAGAGTCCAAAACACTGGGTATAAGGATGCTCAAGGAACTTAGTGAGGACCTCAGCAGCATAAAAAAGATCCAGTCAGAAACAAAGGATTCACTAATTGAAATAAAGAACAATTTACAGGGAAATAACTAGAGTGGATAAAGCCAAGAACCAAATCAATGACTTGGAACATAAGTAAGCAAAAGCCAACCAATCAGAACAACAAGAAGAAAAAAGAATCCAAAAAAATGAGGGTCATATAAGCAGCCTCTGGGACAACTTCAAAGGGTACAAACATTTGCATCATAGGGATGCCAGAAGGAGAAGAGAAAGAACAAGTAATTGGAGATCTATTTGAAAAAAATAATGAAAGAAAACTTCCCTAATTTGTCAAAGGAAATAGACATGCAAGTTTAGGAAGCACAGAAAGTCCCAATCAAGGTGGACCCAAAGAGGACCACACATGAAACATCATAATTAAAATGCCAAAGGTTAAAGATAAAGATAATCTTAAAAGCAGGAAGAGAAAAGCAAAGAGTTGCCTACAAAGGAGTTCCCAGAAGACTGATTTCTCAAAAGAAACTTGCAGGCAAGAAGGGGCTAAAAAGAAGTATTCAAAGTGATAAAAAAAAACAAGGACCTACAACCAAGATTACTCTATCCAGTAAAGCTGTCATTTAGAATGGAAGGGCAGATAAAGTGCTCCCCAGAC